>SGPL01000189.1:23904-55386 GCA_004802705.1 Bondarzewia mesenterica
GATCCAGANTGAAATCNAAATNAACAGAAAAAGATAATTACATGAAATACGTGGTGGTGTGTCCAGCTGAAAAAAGGAAACCAGGATTATGCTATACATNCNACACNAAACCTCTAAGGAAACACGAAACNACCNCCCAGCCAGCACTCAAGAGGCAGCAATGCCCTGATGANTCAAAACGGTGCGNGCANGCCTCCCCGCACGTCCGCATCNCCATCTGCNCCTGCATCGTTGGCATCGGTNTCCAGCGCGCGCTGTGCCCTCATGGCCTGCGCTTGTGCCTGCATNGGCTCGGAGAAGTGTTCGCGNAGGCGCGTCTCCNCCTGCCGTCGTATCTGTTTGNCGATAAGACGAGAGAANGCAGATGNTTGTTGAGTTGCCTCATCCNTTACGGTCGACAAAATAGTGAAGACGGGTTTGACTGACCTCTCTGCCNATTGTGGTCGCTACCTGGAACAGAGGGCCGACGAGGCCGAGTTGGACGATGATCCATCTACAAATGACGTANANANAGANANGNTTCGTCAGACGATAAANCGATNGAAGGAGANNANGATTCCACNTACGCGCTCGCGATGCCGANCAACANCAGCGCGAAATACANTGGGTTGAAGAGGACCATCATCGCCTCGTTCCAGCCNAGTAGCACGAGCACACCATACATCCAGANNGGGATCTGCGCNACGCTCGACACCGTGCTCCGCTTCGCNTCGACNTAGAACGCGTCTGCGTCGCGCCGGAACCGGTTCGCNAGCTCTAGCGCCTTGGTTTCGGAGAACACGATCAGCGACGCCGCGTAGTCAAANTCCTCGTCCGGCACACCNTCGCNCGGCTCGGACGGTGGTGGGACGTACTCGAGCGAGGNGTCGTTGGGCGAGATTTTCGAGTAAAGCGGGATNAGCTCTAGGGTCTGATATGAGATNACNGANANGTTGTGATNTCATTGAGTCGGTCAGGCGCGCATGNTAGACTGGNAAAAGCGTACCTGGTCCTTCGCCTTCTTGAAAGCGCCATCGATGTCATCNTCCGGCTTCCATACNCTTGGAACACCGGCATCGTCATATCGGAAGCGCTCCTCNAAGTACNCACGCAGCTTGCCGAGTATGACATTGTCGNCGGTCTGCTCGTCAATCTTCGCTCGCAGAGCTAGCCATGCACGCTTGCNAAGGCTGGCGAGAGCAANNTCGTTCTCCTCGTCNGTGCAATCAAAACCTGCAATCGAACATACCGGTGTCNGATGAGAAGCGTGATGANTGAGTTTNAATCTACTGACNCTTGGCCTTNGTGAGGTAGCTCGTCTCGGCTTTGTCCAGGGTCTCCTTAAATGTCCGCAGAATGCTGTCCCACATNTCTGGNGANGCCTTGTTGAGGAGAAGGTCGACGGGTTCCGAGATCTGCTTCTTGAAAGATCGCTGTTTATCAACATAATTAGCATATAGCTTTTTAACANTGCGTCTTTGGATCAAAACCGACACATACCTCGATGGCGTTGACCATTTTCTTNGTNTCGTCCTTCCTCAGCTGATCTGACACACTCCTGAGCTCTTCNTTTAGTAATCCGAGCTCCTCTTCCCAGTTCCACGCCGCATCCTCGTCCGAAACAACCGCCTCTTTCGCACCCTTGGTAAAACGTATTTCNCAGCGCGCGCGNGCCTTGCCAACAACCTCAGCAAAGTTGTATCCATCGACGCGCATGCCGTCGAGNATTTCTTTCTTCAAAGCAAGAAGGCAGGCCTTGTGGAGGTTCTTGAGTTGGCCGACAAATAGAGGAGAAANCGTAGAGTCGAGTACTGCAATAAGGTCNGCACGNTTACGNTTGTAGACGCCNTGGTGNTACCGGGAGGCCTCACGATCATATCGTGCTGCCANAGGGGTTCTTTANNTTTGTATGATCCGCAAANAGNGNAANAGAATAGNACNTACATAANGCCTGCGTCCGCCAACTGCGCATCATCTCGCCAAGNCCCTCGANGATCTTGCCTGCTTCTATAGGTCTCTTCTGTGACTTGGCCTGNTCATTGAANTCAGCAAGNGCAGCAGTCGANATNTCGTCGCAACGGAATTGGGCCANCAGCTCTTGTTGAGTCGGCAGNTCNAGATCCTTGTTCGTCTGGACTTGTTCCTGCNTAGCCANAANNTGTCANGNGAANCCNAGGGAGANNTATGAATGNCCNACGTACCCAAATTCCCTCCATATAGAANGCAACNCCNTCCGCTGGGATCCTCTTGTGNTACGCTGANTTGAAAACANAATCCTCCCGACTCTTNTCCGTGAACCTCTTCCTCANCTCCNTTACTTCCTCCTCNAATTTGTCCGCNGCCAAAATTTTTGTGNGGCAANGCGGTGAATGCAAGATCAAAATAATCCGAGAGCTTCACATCCTGAAGCTCGGCTGGCTTAGACAAGCTGTCCCAAATACGCTGCAAGTCGGCNGTCAGAGTAGCTTGAAGGTTGACTAAAGGGGTTGTGCCGATGTGNTCGCGGATGACAAAGAGAAGGAGNGTGCGTTGATTAGAACTGGTTGATGTNTGNTACGATCAACCNTTTGGTAGGCAGTNCCAGNTGNTANNANTTCNGGACATACCTATCCTGNGTCTTCTTTCCNAANAGGCCAAGGTTCACTTCAAAAACGGTCTTCAATAGCCCCATATTGGCGCCTTGNTACAGACCGATNTGGTGTTCCCAGAGATTGACNAGAAGGACTTCAGANGAAGCCAAAGAGAAGAGAGCCGATTTTCGCTCGAAGTCCTAACACAATGCCAGATGCAANNCNTGTCAATTACAGAAGACCGCATCNAGNATCACNNAACTCACCTGATCTTCTCCTCGCTCCCGACCATCGGTACCTTCCACATCCATGACCATGACATTCATNTCCTGGCCACGGCACATCCAGATACCTGCAATNAATAACATCAGCGAAACNTTGACATAACAATNCAGATAGCGNGAACGTTTCGACGGGANTTTAATTTACATAAAACACATGGANGCCATGCCATACACAGACGCAAACCANGAGATTGTTGGCAAGCAGATGTTNNGCNGANGNCATGTCAACCCCTATCAAGTGCTTCACTTGATCGCCAGCGAANGATATCAGGAAAAGCTGGCACCAGAGCAGTGACTACTTAAAAAAGNTAGAAATAACNCANACCTTTGGTAGTCTGNTGTCGCTTTGTTTCGTCCATGACGTCGAAATTNGTGCCGAATAATCGGTTGAGCAACGTACCTGATTGNGCGCCCATGNGTGTCAANATCTACCTCACAGTTGAGAAAATAAGTTATAACCACTCACTTTTTCCCGTTGATTGCGAACCAAANACAGAGACAATGTTGTACCCGAAGCCGACATCGCGAAGGCCCCACTGCTCAATCTGGACGTTTAATTCAGNCCTGTACTGTGCTTAAGCCAANGTGCACGGAGAGTCGCTGAATTTAAAAACATACGTGAACTCCTTCTCATCATTTATGATTTGAATCCTGCCGGAGCTCCCAGTAAGGTGCCCATTGATGCTGTTTCCATTCTCCATGGCTTTGAACGCGTTGTGAGGTGTCAGTGGTGACTGATGCAGAGTATTATGTTTAGAAAGGGCGCNTCCGGCGCAATCGTAAGGTATATCTGGGTCGTCGGAGGTTGCAGGCGTGGCTGCGTGGGCGAGAAGATGAANGTAAGAAGGAGTTCGATGAGAAGTTGACAGGCGTGAGGCTAAAGGCTGGACTGGATTGTGGACAAGCCACGTCGGGATAGCACGTGANCCACGTGGGCTCGGAATGCGGGGTAATTCGCGGGACGGTGTTTGGTGCTAATTCTCACTGACCACTTCGTCGACTTTGCTGGGAATCCATCCGATATCCGTTCCTCCTGACGCGATTCTAATCACACTCCTACAAATACCTCGTCAGATGACCACATTCATTACCGACCTCTGCATTCTATCACATCAGCAATTGATAAAGAGGCAAGACTCGGATGTACCTCAAATTGACAAACCGATTGCCCTCGAGTACTTGCGGACCTTCACTAAGTCCACTTAATCACGGCTGCCGCGTGATTCTGCTTCACGACAGAAGTATAAGTACCTCATAAGAGGTCCCCAATTCCACACGGAGTCCTTCTCTTGGCTTGTACCGTCATGACCGGTCAATTCTCTCAGTCCCGTCTCATCTGGAATCCTGTCCAGCCATCGCTCACTCGAGTAGAGGCTCTGCGCCGTATGGTCAATCGAAAGCATAATATAAATCTGAGTGCGTTTACAGATGCTGAGCTCTTCTCTCCCTACTGAAACGACCTTCGTCTTCGTGTGCGACAGAGGATTATCATGACCTGCACGATTATTCTGTCTCAGATTATACGTTCTGGCAGGATTTGTGGCAGTTCTTGGGCATCATATATTCTTCTCCTCCAAGCAAGGTTCCACTTTTGAATCAAATACCCTTGTCTTTCCGCTGACGTGTGGTAATATACGGGCACAGGTCCTGACAGAAGGGCGTATCAAGGAGGTCCCCCTGTGGTTTCCTGACGCGAGGTTGAACTATGCCGAAAATCTTTTATGGCGCAACGACGATGCCATCGCGATAACGGCCACAGGCGAACTGGGAAATATCACTTCCTGCACCTTTCGCGAGCTACGTGGCTTAGTTCAAAAAATGTCTGCCGCTATGAGATCACAAGGTCTGAAGGTGGGCGATAGAGTCGCGGGTAAGATCCATTTGCCTATGATGCGGATTTGCATCTCCTCCCCGTTGATGAAGGTCATACTTAAGTATAATATGGATTCCATCGGGATCACACAGCGATAGTCACGAATGGCATAAGTGCTGTTGTCATTGCCCTCGCAACGGCCAGTGTCGGAGGGATCTTCTCCCCAACTGCGACGGACATGGGAACCAAGGTAGTTTCCCACCTGAACTTGCGACTAAGTCTTCTCCTTTTCACACAACCTCGTTGCATGTGCTGTAGGGAATTTTGGATCGTTATGGACAAATCCAACCCAAATTTTTGTTTTCAGACACACAGGTGGCCTATGCAGGGAAGACAATCGATCTCTTGCCTAAAATTACCGAAGTGGCCAATAACCTAACTGCTAGGGGCCTGGAGCATGTCATATTACTGCCGAGTGTGAAGTCTGGAAGGGAGCCTCCCGAGTCCGTATCTAATGGCATTCCAAAGAGGTGCGAGCTATTCTCTTTTCATGGGAATAGTGGTCATCGGCAAGCATGCTGATTTCATTTCGATTCAGCGCCTCCTTATCCGTATTTCTGGCTGCAGGCGACCGTCTTCCCTTAAGTTTCGAACAACTTCCATTCAGCCATCCCCTGTACATACTCTACTCTTCTGGAACTAGCGGACCTCCCAAATGCATCGTTCATTCCGCCGGCGTACGTATTTTCTGCCGGTTCTCGATGTAATCTATGAGGGCAGCTGATCTTATTTTGCAATCCGACAGGGCGTCCTCATGCAAACCAAGAAAGAACTGACCATCCACTTCAACCTCGATCTCAATGACACATATTTTCAATATACCACGGTGTGCCACATGCGCCACTCCCAATACGTATATACTTGGAATACTAAACATTTTTTTCACAGACAGGGTGGATGATGTGGCCGTACATGCTTGCTGGATTATCCTGCGGCGCCCGGCTCATTCTCTATGATGGCTCTCCTTTCTACCCTGATGTGAAGTCATATCTCAAGTTTGTCAATGATCAAGGGCAAGTTGTGCTGTTATACTATCTCTCCTTCAGCAGGAACCCTAATCTGTCTCAATCAGCATCACCCTCCTTGGTACGAGCCCACGCTTTCTCGCCGAGGTCCAAGGCAGAGGCATTCATCCGCGTAAGCGACTCTACATTCCCATGTGACACTGTAGCACATGCTCACAAGCGCTTTCGCTGCAGTGGATTTGGGACGTTTCGAAGCCCTTCGGACAATTGCGTCTACCGGTGCAGTACTGACGGCCCCGATGTTTGAATGGGTGCAATCGGCTTTTGGGCCTGACAAACACATCGTCTCGTCCTCGGGAGGTACAGATATCTGCGCAGCCTGTAAGATATGTCCTGCGAGTTTTCCACCTCGATTTCTAACGAATCGGATGCGCGCCAACATTTAGTTGTGATTAGCGTGCCCACGCTGCCGGTGTATGCAGGAGGTTAGTTTACTCGTTCACGATCTGTTTCATAAACGGCGTCATTGATGTCGACATCGGCTAGAAATCCAGGCTAAGTCGCTCGGTGTCAAGGTGGAAATATTCGACCAACTTGGCAATAACATCGAACACACCGGACAACCAGGCGAACTGGTCTGCACGCGTCCCCACCCCTCCTTGCCGATCAAGTTCTGGGGAGATGACGAAAGGGGGACCAAGTTCTTGAAGGCCTACTATAACGTCTACCCTGGTGCGTACCTTGCGCGTGAGCTTTCATGCATTTTTGACCGTTGTTTTTTCTGTCAGGCGTCTGGCGTCAAGGCGACTTCATAGCGAGGAACCCGCGCACCTTGGGCCTCATCATCTATGGTCGCAGGTACCGCTCTCCTCTGATGACTTCTGAGACTTCGCTAAAGCCTTTCTAGCGATGGTGTGCTTAACCCTTCTGGTGTCCGTTTTGGCTCTGGAGAGATCTATACTGTCCTTGAACAGTTTTCATTCGCCATCGACGACGCGTTATGCGTAGGTCAACGCCGCCCACAAGACAAAGACGAACGCGTTCTCCTCTTCCTCAAGATGCGTTCAGGACACAGGCTAGTTGCTGGCCTTGACGCGAAGATTCGCGAGGCTATCAGGAAAGGCTTGAGCGCGCGGCATGTGCCAAAGTATATTTTCGAGATTGAAGACATACCGGTAAGCGGAACCTTCCCCTGTGTTTAAGATTGGTTGTGACATTTGTACTTTTCCTTTCTTTCAGTACACGGTGAACAACAAGAAGATCGAGATCGCAGTCAAGCAGATCGTGTCTGGCTCTGACATCACGCCGAGCGGAACGGTCGCCAATCCGGAGTCGCTGAAGTTGTACTACAAGTATCGCGACCTCGAGCAGCTGGTCGGCGAGAGGGCTAAGTTGTGATTGTGCGGTCACCAGAAATTTGTTGTAGGATGCGTTCAGGATACCTAAATGCAGCTTTCAATGTATCACCAGACACTGAATGCATCTCTTTCTCCAATTGTTTTTTTCGCTGCCTGGGTGAAGGTCATATCTATGCGAAAATGGTGCAGGAGATGGGCGCAAGCTTGTTCGTTGCTCAGTCTCAAACCCCCATACAGTATATCCGGATCAAACTGTGATTGTTCAGCTCTCCTTCCTGGGCCGAGTCCGTGGGTATTCACTCTAGTGTACGAGAGCTCCAGCCTCGTCATTCGGACCTGCTGAAATCTGTCTGCAGATGCGACCGGACTCGTAGTCTAGTCAACCGAGGATGCTCCGTCGAACCCTGATTATGATTGATCAATAGCTATTCCTGCCACTGCGTTTCACGAGAATATTACGACACGGCGTGATCTCTCCGTGGTCAGCAAATAACACAGAAATAACACAGAAACCATGCACAAATCACACTGTCCGCATGATCTCTGGAGAATGATACAGTTACTCCAGAGATCATGCTGAAATCATACAGAAATCCTCCAGCATCAGGAAAAGGGCACATTTACTTACCTAACTTTTTACAGCTTAAACCGGCTTGCCGCCTTGTCGGACTTGAGAGTTCTTGAGAATCACGCACAAGTACGTTTAAGTAGTCACAAGTTCACCAACTTTATTTTAAGTCTCTTCGTCTTGCCACGAGTCAAACAAGTTCATATTATAGTGTACAAGTACTCATAAGTCAGTTGTAAGGTATCTAAATGAATAGCTACACTGCCCTGTGTCGGCATCGTCAGCTTCCGTTTGATCGCAAGGCTCATCTGGGTGCGGCGGCACCGGCAATGTTGCCCGTGGAAGCGATGAGAGGCCCAAAGATAGCAGCCGGCGCTGCGGGACTGTGCAGGGCGAGAGTCGCCGAGGGTACCTGGGAGGGTAAAGTTGAAGGTGCAATTGCAAGAGGTGGAGGGGGCGCCTACAGCGGTGGAGGTGAGGGAACTGACGCTGGGGGGACGTGAAGGTGCAGCTGAGGGTGTCAAAGGAGAAGCAGCTGCGGTCGTTGGTGAAAGAGGGTTTGCTGCTGTCATCAAAGGAAGGGCAGGAGGGGTTTGGGAGCTCAGAGCCCACCGGGGGTGGACGGGGTGCGGGGGTGGTCGTAGAGCGTGAGCAGGGTGGAGAGAATGCCCGATCTGAGGGCGCGTAGGGGCATGCTGGATGCGGCGTTGTTGGCATCAGCTTCAATGTCGCTCGATGAGAAGATGCATCTGGGTTTCTTGTGATGCTTGAAGTGGCCGAAGAAGCCTGACTTGTGGGCTTGGATGACTTTGTTGGCTTTGGCTTGATAGTAGAGTTCGAGGTTGTGGCCCAGGAGCAGGCTGAAAGACTTGATGTCGACGGAAACAAGAACGGAGACGGTCTGGACTTGGGGCTGCGCCGATGCATGCTTGAGGCGATGGAAGTGCGATAGAAGTGCTTCTCCTTGGCTTCTTGCTCGGGGTACGAGAGGCACATGGCATGGATGGGCTTCGCAGTGCCCTCTCCTGCTGCGACCACGGTGCTGTTAGGGAGCGCGGGGAGGTGGGCGATGACCTTGTTCACCTTCTTGTGTTCGAGGAGCTGCGCCTTGACTTTGGCGATTTAGGCCTTGGACATGACCTTGCACTTGCTCGGAGGTATGATGCCGTCGGGTCCGATGATGAGCGTGCAGATGACGAGGCAGATTCTTGGGCACGCCGATCCGCAGTGGAGAGTTTCTTGCCACATACTTCAAAGGGTTCGACGGCGCACAGGCAATTCTATTGTTCTTGCGCGCGCAAGAGCATGAGCTTATCAGGGTCGTGTGGTAGGGAGAAGAAGCGTTGGAGCGGGATGGAGAAACGGCGGACACAGGGGGTTTTGGGGGCGTCAGAGGTGGTGGAATTAGTGGAGGTCGCGGTGCATGCGGGTAGTGCAGTTAAAGAGGTCGCGAGTGCGTTGGACACATCTGAAAGTGCTGTATGTTGTTCTGTTGCTGATGTTGCACTGGTCGCGTCACTGCTGGTGTGATTCACCACGGTCTTCTGAACACCAGAGGACATGGTGGCAGCAGGCTTCAGTGCAATTGTAAAGATGCTGAGGACATCAATGCCGAACACTGGGGAAGGGGGTAAGTATCTGGGTACTTGTGCGTGCGAATACGTGTTGCGACGAAGTTGCGACTTAGTAGAAAACAAAGAATTGCTTACTCATCATAATTGAAAGCCAGCTGGCGTAATGACACGCGGCCTCTCATGAGCTCTCATGTCCCTGCCCTTTCATCATCGTCGTGCTCACGGCGTCATTCATCGTAGATGCAATGCCAGTTATGCATCGCCCGGCGAGCTACATGGGAAAACTGAACACGGTCACCGCCGTTGAGGACATCGATCCCCATATCATTCAAAAATGTGCGGCAGAGGCGTCGACAGCAAAAAGTTCAAGCGGTGTACTACCAACTGGTGAGAAATTTTCTTTCTTTTTGTTTTTTGTTTGTTCTCATCACAAGTGAGGCTGACAACGTCTGCAGGTGCATTTATGGTATCAATTCTGTGCGTACCCAGGACAGACTTTGTCTGTGATGATGCTGATTTGCCTGATGGGGCTCGTTGATTATAGAACCAATGGATATCATCCCATTCGTGAACTCCTTCCCACTTCCCACCTTTTTCTCATGACAAGCTGGTGGCAAGTTACATCGCGCTGACATGCTGTACCTGCATGGACGACAGCGCAGCTCAGCCTGCCCACTGATTTCATGAAGCTCGTGCTGGACTTGCACCGCATCAGCAAACAGTTCCAGAAGTCGGTGACATCGCTGGAGGATGTCGTGAGCGTGTACCAGGCCGTGCTCAAGGTGCGTTCGCTTTACCTCGCTCCTACTTTAAATCTGTGCTCATGCTTCGGCATCAATCATACAGCTGAAGGGCCTTATCGAGGCTCTCAAGCATGTCGAAACAAAAACCGACCATGGGAAAGAGCTCGTCGACGAGACGTATCTCATGCACTTCGAGGTCCGTATCCCTCGGGGTTTTTTTTTCCACTTCTCGCCTCACTCACATCTCACGTTTTCGTCGGATTTGGAACATCTCTAGCAATACTCCGAGTCGCTGGAAAAGTACGCCGAGATGGTGGAGCAGACGCTCGACCTCGCGGAGCTCGAGCGGCACAATTACGTGATCAAGCCCGATTACGACGAGCGGCTGCAGAAGCTCGCCGATGCGCTCTTCGCGGTGCGCGACGGGCTCGACGCGGAGCATGCCAAAGTGGGACTTGACCTCGAGCTTGAGCTCAACAAGAAGCTTCATCTCGAAAACTCGGCGACGTACGGATACTGTTTCCGCTTGACGAAGAACGTAATGTCCCCCTTTCCCCCTTTGCCTTCCCCCTTCCCCTCCCTTCCTTGCCATGTGGACAAGACAGTGTGCTGATGGCGTGTGTGCAGGACGCGCGCGCGATACATAATAAGCGCAAGTTTATCGAGCTTGGGACGATCAAGTCTGGGGTGTACTTTACGACGACGACGTTGAAGGAGCTCGCGGTGCAGCATCAGGAGTCGACGCAGGCATATTCGCGGACGCAGAGCGGGCTGGTGAAGGAAGTTGTCAGCATTGCGTGTAAGTCTCCCATTCCCCTTCTTTCTTCACTTTCCTTTATTTATTATTATTATTATCATTTTGTCTGACGACGTTCCGCTGTTCAGCCACCTACACGCCTGTGCTGGAGGCGCTCAATGGGAGCCTGGCGCACTTGGACGTGATTCTGAGGTGAAGTTTCCCTCATCGCATATAGGGACACTGTTTATCTGACTTGTCCTTGCCTTATTTCGGTGCCAGTTTCGCGCAAGTGGCCGTGAATGCACCAGAGGCGTACGTCAAGCCCACCGTTATTGAGAAAGGTCAGCGATCAGCGTGTCTGTCGTGTTGTGGGTGCTCAGAGACCAACCATTCGGTTGCATTTCAGGTACGGGCGACCTCGTCCTGAGAGATGCCCGGCACCCTTGTCTTGAGGTACAAGACGATATGAGCTTTATCCCTAACGATGTGGAGATGATCAAGAGTGCGTTCGATACCTTTTTTTTTGTCTCTCTGTTGAGGCCAAGGGCTGATGTGGGTTTTATCCAGACGAGAGTGAATTCCAGATCATCAGTATGTCTACATCTTGTGATGTGGCTTTTACTATGACTGAATATGGTCTGTCTGCCGCGCAGCGGGACCCAACATGGGCGGCAAGAGCACGTACATCCGCCAGGTCTGTGTCTCGCCATCAGTAGCATCACGGTCTGTTCCTGTCATGCTTACTACCGTTTCATAGGCGGGCGTCATCGCGCTCATGGCTCAGACAGGCTCGTTCGTCCCGTGCTCGGAGGCTCAGATACCCATTTTCGATTCTATACTGTGTCGCGTGGGTGCGGGCGACAGCCAGCTGAAGGGGATATCGACATTTATGGCGGAGATGCTGGAAACGGCGACGATCTTGAAGGTAAGTGCATGACGGGCTGATTATCCTACGTTACGTCGAGAGGAGAATTGATGGTTATGTTGGGCGCTAGTCCGCGACGAAAGACTCGCTGATCATTATCGACGAGCTCGGCAGAGGTAATTTCTCTTTTACTCCATCCTGACACTCGAATCTGATACACCTCGCACAGGAACATCTACCTACGACGGCTTTGGCCTAGCGTGGGCGATTTCCGAGTAAGTCTTTCCCTTTGTCCCCGAATTCGCTCCAAATAATGCTTGAAAACACGTCCATAGACACATCGCATCGCAAATCCACGCCTTCTGTCTCTTCGCGACCCACTTCCACGAATTGACCGCGCTCGATCAGGAGCTCTCGCACGTCAAGAACCTGCACGTCGTCGCGCACGTGTCCACGTCGGGCGAGGCCTCGCGGGAGAGGGATATCACGTTGCTGTACAAAGTCGAACCAGGTGAGCCCATCCGGGGATTTATACGGCGGACACTCAGGCAGCCGAGCTGACAATGGGGTTGTCCGTCCAGGCGTTTGCGATCAGAGCTTCGGTATTCATGTGGCGGAGCTGGCTAATTTCCCAGAGTCGGTGGTCAAGGTGCGCGTTTGACCGTCCCAGCATCGTCCCAGTTTTTCTTCCTCCTGATCTTGTCCGTTCTGTGAATAGCTTGCGAAACGCAAGGCTGATGAGCTGGAGGACTTCAACACAGGTCTGTCTACTAGTTTTTCGTCCCTCAAGCGCAGCGAACCTGACCTTTGTATTCCAAAAACAAAAACTTACAAAAATACAAAAACAGTTCCCTTGCCGCAGGAAGACAGCCTGCCCGCAGACGTCACAGAAGAAGGCATCAAAATCGTCGAAGAGCTCCTCAAGACTTGGGCCTCGCGCACCTCTGACTCCTCGACAGCCGGCGACGGCGAGGACATCGTCATGTCCGACGAACTCTCCCCTCAGGCCCAGTTGGAAGAGCTCAAGGCCTGCTTCGCAGAGTTTCAACCACGTATAGAGGGGAATGCGTGGGTGCGATCGCTTCTCGCCTCCTTGTAACTCAGGCCTCAGGTCTAGTGCGGGTACCCGCTTTGCTTGCTGTTTCCGCTTCGTTGTCATTTGCTTTCCGTAAACTGTCACGCTTGTTGCTATGCGTATACTAATCTACGAAACGGTCTATTATGCATAAATTTGTTCATCAAATTCCTCATCATCCCTCAGCGATGAATTGGATGAATTGAGCAAACATGAGAAGAGCACATTGATTCTAATTGGTTGGCCTTATGTGATCGAGCTTACATAGCAGTCCCCCATTGACACAGCCTTTAGTGCACCTGAAATAAATCTCTTTAGTCCATGTACTTTTACAATGCTATATAATGCACCTGGACCTCACATAATACCAAGCTAATTAGCCTGTAATACTGGGAGGGGATCTACAGGCTAAATAGCCCTAATAGCTCACCTGTTGCATACTCGGAGAATTACCTACATTAATTCACTTGTTAGGGGTAGGCCACTGTGTTGCACGGCATGAATGATTCTTGCCTCTTTTCAACTTTATTTTAAAATTCTAAAATAAACTTCATTAAAGTTTTGAATAAATTAATATTGAAGCTGATTTTCCATTTAATGAGTGCAATTGAGGTTGTGTAATATCTGGATACATGTTTTCAAATATGCATTCTCCATCCATCAATGTACCATTATATGTCCATACATTACAATCTTTGAAAATTATTCTTGCAGTAAAGTGATTAGATCCCTAATAAATAATGCCTTTTAATTGATATATAGTTGTATCAATCATTATATTGAGATCAAAGTCTCCAGCTATTTGATTAACTTCTAAGTGAAAAGTAATAGGTAGATGTTAAAATTCAATTGTTCTTTAAAAATTATTAATATAAGATACACATGATCTTTTATCTCTGTGATCTAATAATAATTTTACAATAGCTGCAGTTGAAAAACCTTTATGGCTCAAATTAGTATGCCATAAGGAACTTGTGATTGTTGTTTCTTTAAATATTGTATTACATTGTTGACACCATAATTAAACTGATCTATATGATAATCTAGGCTTATGTTGAGACATTATTCTACATAATTTATAAATATCCGTGCCAATTGTTCTAGACATAAAAAATGAGTTTTTATCGGCCTTGTTCAATTAAAAATATAGTTTATCTCTCACTTCATTGATATCTACATTTGTTTTAATTGCTCTTTTAATCTCTTTAATTAACACATTTAGTAATAAGTATCGTCTGATTTTGTATTTTTATGTGTCTTTATTTTCATTATATATATGCATATATATTGTAAACAAACTATCATATGCACAGTTTTATATTGTAGCATTTTATTTAAATTCAACTAAATCTGTTTGTTGAGAAACTTGAACTCTACTTTTTTCTTATTTGAACTATCAGATTCTTCTTTTTTAAATTTGCACTTTTCTAAAATCTCATTATTTAATTTAATTTTTTTAGACTATATTATAGCATTAATCATCTATCTTTCTTTGATATTTTTTCTTTATCAACACTCAATTGTTCAAGATGTGCAAAACCTTATGCAAGTACATATGTATGTATCAAGCTCTTACTTGCATTGTTCAACTCATTTTGATCATTATCAATAGCTGATGTAGATGTTATTAGTAAATTTTTCTTTGATTTGGATATCACCTTCTATTGCAAGTTTACATTTTTAGACTTTTCTATATGTACAATAAATGAGTTTGACTTAGTCTATTTCAATAAATGATGAAGATATCATAGCACATAGTATTGCCTTTCCATTGACGATATATAGTAATAAATTGATATTTTGTTTGACCTTGAATATTATATGGTAGCTTTTTTTCATATCGTAGAGTTGTGATCTCATCTAATATCTTTAGCTCTCTAAATTCTTGCTACAAATTGCCAGCTTTAAAACCTCTCGTGATTTTTTTAGCATCAAACCCTTGTATAAGTATTATTTCTTGCAAAGTTGATCCATGTGATAAACATGTATAAAATGATTGATGTGAAAAATAATTTTGTAGATTAACAACATTATATGCTTTTATTCTTCCTTGTGATGTAAAATCTATCATTGCAAAGTTTGACACTAAAGGAACAACTAAGTAATTCACATTTAATATCAAGAGTTTGACTTAAAAGAGGAATCACATTCAATGGTAAGCCATCAATTTATATTATAGATGATGGATTTATTAACTTTATAAATATTATATTCAAACATGCATATTCATCATCTATTTTATCTTCTTTTCAACTAACTATTATTCCTTCAGCTCCATTTGTTACACAACATTTAGTTGCTTCATTGTGTTTAATCATCACTGACAATCCTATATATAACTTCAATATTCCAAGATGATTTTCACTGCAAGCATGCAGCAAATTTCAGATTCTTTCTTGTAAATCTTTAAAGATTTCATTTTTACTACAAAGTGCGTCAGAAATCTTCTTTCTGTGTTGTACTTTATTATCATCATTATTTAGAGAAGCCCATTTATCAATTGAATAAAATGTTGAGACTTATTAATTTGACTCTTTTACAAATTGCTTTATGCCTAGCTTATTTATTTTATCTCTGTGTGCATTATATGATGTTATGATTAAAATATCATGAAAGTTAGAGTTAGCTAGCTTTGGATTATCAATTCCTCTTTTTGCAATTCTTAAATTCAATAAAGCAACATCAGCTTTTGTGCAATCACGATATTGCATATTTTTTAAAGCTTGTTTAAAGTTTTAATCTTCTTTTGATTAGTTTATTTGCCTCATATTTTATTTCAAAATAACAACTGTTATAAATTTATACCAAGCAAATTTTCCCATTGCTTTTTATTTATTCAAATAGCTATTTGTATGATGCATTTGTGAAAAAGTCACATTTCAACTATATAAAGATAGCACTACATCAGGAGGTAGAAGTTGTGCAAAATCACCTACATATATTATATTGATTTCACTAAAAACATAATTGGGTTCTTTTAAAGCCTTGCATATTTGCGCTGATATATTGTATAAGCTTTAATAGTCAACTATTAATGTTTTATTCAAGAATATATAATCAACATGTTCAAGTCTTGCTTTTACCTTAGCAATTATTTGCATGTTGTTACTAACACCTCAACTTGTAATACCAAGTACAGAATGATATGTTAATCCTAAGACTTGAGCAGCAGCAGAATCAGTTGATGCTAAAACTAAAAAGTGATATGATTTATTATTCATGTTGAAGAAATGAATCACTGTCTTTATAACTTGTAATTTTCCTGTTCCTACCATACCTCCGAAACACATTTTAAGTTGATCATTATTTTATTCTACTGCATGATTTGCTACAATGTGAAATGCTCACTCTTGCTCAATATTTAACTTAAATTGTATAACTGTATTTGTAGTGTTTAAGCTAGGTATTTTATCAAGTCATCTATATAATCTCAATATAAAATTTATGACATTTATTTAGTGTAAATAATTTATAACCCATTTGCTTAAATCATCCCATTCATCATTCAATTGTTTTTATATGAAGTTCATATCATTCACATCCAAAGTTTCATGAATATCATTTTTTGATCTAAATTATTCACTTTTTCTTTAGTAAAACTGAAAAGAAATGCATTTATAAATTTCTTTTTTTCTTTGTAAAAAAAAATCATCACATGCATTATTACATTCATATTTTAGATGCATAAATTTCATAATTTCTTCTTGTTTATCTATAAATGCATGAGATTCAAACCCTTTATTCCATATATCCTTTGCTATTTTCAAATCAGTACTTAATTGCCATGGCTTAAATAATGTTAGCATTATTTTGTAATAATCTTCTCTGCTACTTTGATCATGTCTAGGCAATGTGCCACCTATAAAATTTAATACTTTACTTTGACTTTCAGAGAAAAGTACTAGTTTATGAATTTCTTTTTGTGGATGTAATTCAATAAATTTTTGACTAATTTTCTCTTTTTTACTTCTAATTTTTACTTTATCTGTCAATCACATCTAATCATATAAGTTCATATCATTATATATTTTAAAACAATACATATAATCAGATACTATTGAAATGTCAATGTAAGTATCATTATTATGATCTATCACAACCTTTTTTCGTATTTTTCATTATCAAGATCTCCATAATCTTGCTCTATTTTTCTTACAAAGTTTGTCCAATAAAATGGTAAAAATTCAAAGTTAGTGTAATGATCAGGATGTCTTAATAAATATAAAGATGCTATTGGTCCTCTAGTTTTTGCTTTTATAGATAATGCATTAACTAGCTAACTCAGTAGCTTTCATGCTTTTTCCTTTTGCTCTAAAGTTCCATTGATCAACTTTGTATTTCTTTCAAAAATTACTTTGATTATTTCAAAGATAACATGTATTTTTAATAGTGTTTTGATAATATAATCAGCTACATATGCAATTACAGCCTTAATCGCTGTACCAGATAATAAGCTTATGATATCAGTATTGTATCGTAAGAAATAACTCAACCAAGGAGTAAAAGTGTTTAACCAAGCTTTACTTTTCTTTATTTAAATATATCTTATGTCTATATTAATAGTTGACTCCTTAATTAGGTAGTCATCAGAGAGGTACTTATCATCAATATACTCCTCACACTGCTCCTTCAGATCTCCCTAGGGGACTATACTCTTAGAATTAGCACTAGCCTCTCCTATCAATCAATAGTGAGTTGGGTGGGCTCAGTTGTCATCAATGAGATCACTCACTATAGGCAGCTATTATCACTGACTAAACCAGTCCTTTGAGCTGGTCAAGATTAAGCTCTTTCTCCTCCTTAGTCACTGGCAATATTGCCTGGCCATCTTCAGTAAAAGCCAACTCGAGCAAGGGCTTTTTATACTTCTTCTTTTCTTCAGCATCAATGTTAGCTTCAGCATCGACAGTCTCTTCTGGTGGAAGATTTGAGTATGTTGGCATTAAGATGAGTGAAGGGCTTATCAAAAGCATGCTTCACGTACTTAGCCCACTCTTCCAAGATATTCTCTGTCTCCCATTTGAGTTGGGTCTTGACAAATGAAATAGATCCATTTTCCTTAGTGTAGTCATATCTGAGCTTGCTGACACTATCAGATGTCACCATTCTGTTCATTGGGGGAAAAGTGACTCACTCAGCATACAATACTTTGCCTTGTGTGTCTTAGATGGCGTGCAGGATGAATACCTACATTCCTAGCTGCTGATTCATTTGCCAAGTAAATTTCTTGATATACCTCTAATAATGCTTCTTGATGAGACTGTAGTGACATTAGCATTGGCCTAGACTGAGAAATCAGGCTGGGACTCACTCTCTTTGTACCTTAGTGGGCAGTGGGGTAGCATTCCACTTGTCAGCTAGCTCATTGTATTTCTTCAACTCAGCCGCTAATATCTTACACTTAATGCTCTTTATGGCCTATTGGTAGTGCTGAATGTAGGCCTTAAAATTTGACGGGGTGACTGAGTGCTCCTTGTAGATTATCAGTAAAAATGTTCCCTGCGAATAAGATCTAATCTACATAAATAAGATCTAATTCACGGAAACAATCTAATTCAGCAAATAAAATAAGTACCCTTTTCTATTCTGATCTTATTTACTTCAAATAAGATTCAAATAAGAGTAATTCTAGTTTTAAATAAAAGTAGTTTTATTGCAAAGTAATAATAAAATCAAATTTCCCTTTTTTACCTGTTTTTTATTTATCTGCTCATTATTAAATCTCAATTTTATCATTCAACTCAACTTTTTTTTATTTGCCCAATACTAGGTTTGAACTTACAACGTCATTCATTCATAAAGTTCTATCAGAATTAAATGCTACTTTAACCATTACACCATGCTAACTTATAAAATTAAAGTACATATTATAATATATGGAGTCAAATTTGACTTAAATAAATTTTTACCTCTGTCTACTAATATTGAATGATATTTTTCTTTGTCTTTACCCTTATATAATTTTGCACTGTGACAATGTGAATTTATTTAATAACTAGCTTGCTATTATATATCTCAAGGGTTATAGGTGCTTTAAGATTAGTGAAGTTAAAGGTTTATTACATATCGCAGCAACTATCATGTAACTACTGAATAAGTCAAAAAATTGTTTTAAAATATATATTTTGGGTATCTCTGATGTCTTACATGAAGCAATGTGAAGCAAAATCTAATAGTAGTCATAGTTACATAGACTATTCACAAATACATAAAACTATCTATTAGAATATCGTGTCAAGCAGCAATATTTCAAGTAGATAGGGACTCTCGCAAATGCGCGAGAGTCTTTCTTTCATACAGTATTCAATTTAAGTACATAAAATTTTTACCTACTGTACAGTACTTAAAATTTCTCAGCCACAATAACAAATAAGAAAATGTCAAGGCCTCACTATAATGTTATAATGAGCATAGTTGCTTGTTAAATCTTTGGCAGCTCGCTCTAAAATCTTACACTATCACATATCACAAGGGTCAATTCTTAATGTAAATTAATTGTATTAGTATAGTATTGCCTTAACTAAGGTAAAAAAAAAGGTATTATATTAATAATAGCTTAAGGTGCAAAAATCTCAGATGTTATAATTAATTTTATTATTTTATGAAAATAAATTCAAATTTAACAATAATATAGTAAAAGTTAAAAAACAGTTAAAGATTTTAAAGAAAAACAAAGTATAATAGGTAATGATAGCAGATGAGGAGGTTAAGAAAAGTTATAAGGAAAAAACTTTTATTGTAAAAATAGTACATTTATCATTATATTTAATGAGCTATGAATTATCAGTAAATTAGATCTTATTCACTTCAGTAATTTGACTTTCTGATTAGATGCAATTAGATCAATAAGCACTTATTTTTGCTTATTTATATAGAGTGTTTTTGCTGATAATATAGGCCTCAATCTCCTTCTTCTTTTTGTGCTTGATCACCTCATAGGAATTCTACTGCCAAAAGTATTTGATTTTGTCCTTTCCCCTTTTTTGAGGGAGTCAGAACTCAAACTAATCCCTAATATCTTAAGGGAAAGTACCTCAGCATCGATGAATGCATTGAGCCTATCAATCAATGGTGATTCATCTTTTGGATAACTGTGAGATAGCTAGCAAGCTTGGAGGAGAGGGTGGAGATCTTATCCTTGAGCCGTTTGTCCATAAACTCTACACTGAGCTTGTGATCGAGATCCCCATGATCCTTCATCGACTTTGAGATCTACTTCTTTAAGTTCTCAGCAAGCATGCTACATTCAGCTTCACTAAACTGAGTTAGGTTGTCTTCCATCGAGGAGCAGAGCATGGGTACAGTAGTAGGAGGGTTAAAAAGAGGATGGTAAAAGAGAGAGAGAGCTGAACAGCTGACCCTGTAGATATAGAACCAATGACATCACTCATCACTTATGTAATTTGTCTGTCAGAATTGAGGAGTAAGCATTATCCATGCAAGCTGGTATGTCTCGTGATTTAGCTGACACATATCTTGACTATGATAATATTGAATACTGGTCTATGGTTTTACTTATAGATACTGACTTTTGCTCTATCGATTGGACACACTTTGATATTAATACAGCCGCATCTACTACTAATTTTACCTCAATTATGATATATTTCTTTCTTGACAGTACATCTAGCTGTCACTTTACTCTACATAAATCTGATTTTATCTCCCTCTGAGCTATTACTCCATGGCCAATCAAAGGTATTAATGGGTCCTGTATACTTGCTGTTGACCTTAGCGATATGCATTTACATCTCAGCAAATGATGGTATATGACTCTACATAACATTCTTTGTGTTCCTCTTACTACTATACATCTGATATCTATCTTCTGCCTGTGTGACTTTGGCTACTCTGTGTTTTTCACTGATCAGTTGTGCTTGATAGCTCAAATCTTTAGCAGCTGCAAAGTTATCAGTACTGACATGCATATCAAGAATAACATATATTCCCTTTAGGATGACCTCTCTATTTTACATGCTCATGCTACTTGAAATACACCTTCTTTGAAGACTTGGTACTATCATTTTGGCCATGCTAGCTATCAAGCTCTCATCCACATGGCCTAGAACCACCTAGTTTCAGGTATACCCACTGCCCTCTCTACTGATGCTCTGACCTATGATGCCTATATCTTGAGTGAATAGACTCACCAATTAGTTCTATCTACTAAATCTAGCACGTGCTCCTCTATTCCCCTTGGTATTGTCTATGCTAACTTGATGAGTCCTATAAAGCCTGAAACTGTTGGCAGGAAATGTTACTCTCTAGATATCAGAAATAACTATACTTCTAAATCTGGGCTTTCCTTTTCACACTTTAATCAGATGCTGCATCAGCATTTATCGAATGACATGCTCTAGCTAAACATGAATCAACTCACACTTTATACCTCATTTGCACTGATAGCAGGAGAGAGGTCACCCCTGCTCAATTTGAACCTTACCTCCAACAATAGGGTATCTCTCACCAAACTTTAATGCCTTACACTTTCACTCATATCAATGTTGTTGAACACTTACATCACACACTCTTTAATCATGCATGCACTATGCACATTAGTGCTAATCTTTGACTTCCTCTTTGGGGTGAGTGTTATCTTACTGCAGCCTATCTTTACAATCACACAGCCATTCACTCTCTCTACAATTCCACTCTTGATGAGGCTTAGTTCAAATACGAACCTGACATCTCACACCTTCATGAATTTGACTGCTATGCTTTTATCCTCATTCAGGACTACCATAATCCCAAAATCTACAATTGCTCTGTTAAATGTATACTCATCGACTACTCTCTTAATTTCAAAGCCTATCAGTATTATCACCATGCATCTGGTCATATCTTTACCTCTTATCATGTGTCTTTTATTGAATCTTAGGATACCTTCCCTTCTGACCTTTTCATTTCTCTACTTTCTTCCTCTACTTCTACAGAACCTTCTACTTTTCACCCTTCCCTTATATTATTGGAGATAATCTTATCATTCTCATTTCTCCTATACAATCTTCTTCTATTATTCATACTTTTTCATCTTAGTCTCACCCACTGCCATGTCTCTATTTCTTTCCCCTATTTCACATCCCCATGTCACTCCCTTCATACCTGATAACTCTCTGTTAAACTTGCTGAATCTCTAAGTTTACCTCATACATCACATGTCACACAAGCTGTTACTGACTCTAAAGCAGCTGCCAAATGATTATGACTTACTCACCTTAATACTACTATACCTCCCCCTTGTGATACCTCTCTCTCTTTCCTCATCCCCATCCCCCTCCTTTCATCTCTTTTCTCCCTTAACCTCTTTTACTTTTGACTCTGAACTTCTTCTCACTGCCACTGCTTAACTCAACAATAAACCTTGCACATGGGCTGATGCACAAACTTTCCCAAATGCTGATAAATAGCATATTGCTTACCTAGATGAGCTTGCATTGATCAAAGTGCACAATATCTGCACTCTTGTATCTCAGACATCTGTCACACCTGACTGATGGATTATCAAGTGCTGTCCTATTTTTATGATTAAATGCAACACTAATAATAATCCTGTTCACTTCAAAGCATGACTAGTTATGAAAGGCTTTACTCAAATCTCTGGCCAAGATTTCACAGATACATTTTCACCTGTCACATACCTTGAAACACAACACCTACTCCTTCATCTCATGGCTCATCGAGCAATTTAACATTAAAACAGCTTTTCTACATGATGAACTTGAGGAGGATCTTTAGATAGAATAATTAGATAGTTTTGCCAAACCAGAAAAAGAATCTTGGGTTTGGAAACTCCTAAAAGGGCTCTATGGTCTCTGCTAAGGAAGTCATATTTAAAATCTGAAACTTTACACTGCACTTATCATGCTTGGCTTTTGATGCCTAAGCATGGAATGGAGTCTGTACTATCAATTCAATGACTCTGGCAAGTGTCTTATCACGATTCACGTCAATAATCTGAATGTCACCAGATCTTCCTCCATAATCATCAATAATATTAAAGTCTCCTTATATACTAACTTTGACATTGTCTACCTCAGACCTATCCAATGGCTCATTGAACTATTCATCTCATGCAACCTCATTGATCACATTATTACTGTCTCACAAACTAGCCTCATTGACTATTATTGACATGTTCCACCTATCTAACATGAACACGGTCTTTACCCCTCTCAACTACAATATTTGCCTCACCTATGATGATGTACTTATCACTGCTATCGATAAATCTGCCATGACCTCTTTACCATTCCATGAACTCATTGGATGCCTTACATATCTATCTATTAGGTTACGACTAGACATCACCTTTGTGGTACAACACCTCAGCTAATTCAATGCAAATCTGGGCATGCGTCACTAGACAGCTGCTAAATACATTGTATATTACCTTAAGGGAATCTATACTTTGGGTCTCATACTGAGTGAGTGGCACACAACTCTTATGCTTTTTAGGCTATACAGATGCCTATACAGATGCCAGTTTTGAGAGCCACACTAGACCTATTACCTCTCACTGCTCTATCTTTAGCTACAGTTTCTCACTCAGCTCTGAACTCATCTCCTAGAGCTTCAAGTGCCAACATCTCATGGCTACCTCCACCTGTGAGGCTGAATTTATTGCTGCTGCACATGCATGCAAAGAAGCTTTCTAGCTTTGCATAATTCTCACTTCCATCAATCTCTGTCTGGCGGAAACTATCATTATCCACTGCGATATCTAATTCTTTATTAGGCTCACATAAGACCAGACCTTCCATGACTGAGGCAAACACATAGACATTCAATTCTATTTTATCTGCGATCATGTTGCACACAAACACATTTTCTTTTCCTACATATCTACTCATGACAATCTCACTGACATCTTTATGAAGGCACTTCCCAAAGCAATGCATAAGCTCTTTTGCTCTGCACTAGGCCTACAAGCACTCCTAGATACCCACTGAGGAGGAATATTATGAACTTAAGGAGGAGTTGAGGAATTAAGGAAGAGCACACCAATATATCTTCTCTATGAGGAGGAGTGTTGGAAACTGAATTAAAACTCGAGCATGAGCATGGAGAGATGTATAATGTCATGCAATGATTAAGATTAGACAGTTAGTTTTCCATATATATATAGTTTTACATATAGACCAAACTCCCCTCAATCACTTACACTATGACTGAGGTGAGTCTCTACTTATTACACTATGGATACTGCTATCTACACTCATATGTAGCATCGAAAAATTGGTGAGGACCTAATATCTCCAGTTAGAGTTGGTGAAACAATGACTGGCCATCATCTGCCACTCATATTGTAAATATATAAGCAACAAATTACATTCTGCCTGCCATTCTTTGAGTGATGCACCATTCGACATAACTTTGGCAGGATCATGGCCACCAAATGCTATTGGCTAAAATTTTTATGATGACTTAATAAAATTTGACCGATTCAAGCAAGGTTTGTTCATAACCATGTGTCTATATCTACCTATGTCATAATACACCAGACTTATAATTTCAGTATATACGATTGCAATATATTTTTAACATAGCACCATTGTTATAAAGGTGCTCCCTTAGCCTGAATAGTGATCACAAAGTTATGAAGGGATGCTGTAGAGCAGAATTTAGTTTTGCATAGGCTAACATTGATTGTTTCACTAAATTCTGGAAAGATTTCATGTCGACATCCAGAACATTCGTACATAGGGTATATGAACTATAAGGGCATATAAGATACTGTAGCACGTTAATAAACATCTAAAAAAGAATGACAATCAAGAAGAAATATTGTTCATCTGCTCGAGCAATCCCTGTACCCTCCGACTCAGCTGCTCAGGCTCTATCTTCCACCCCCAAATCTGACAAGTTGGCATCTTCTTTTACATCCAGAGTTTGCCTCCCTTCTATCCCTATCAGTGCTGATGAGCACCCCTACTCCCTAACTTTGGAGACCACTATTTTTGTCCCTTTGTTTCAGATCCCAAGACTCCATTATTCCTGTCCTTTTGCGATAGCTTGTGATCTCTTCCGACCTTTTGCAATCTTTTGCAATCTCTTCTCAGCTTGGCTGCCTCAACCTCCGATCACGAGACCATTCTTCATCGATGCTCTGGACCTTTTTCACCTGTCGGACTTCCACAATCGATGATGCCGAGCAGCACTCAAGCTCATCCATTCAGCTCGATGGTTTTCGGTATCATCGGCTGACCATCTGCGATATCGCCCACATCCTGTTCTGGTCTGATATCGCTCGGAGCACATGCTCCTCCGTTCCATCATTTTATCACATGTTATTTCCAAGAGACTTCGCAGGGCATCTATTGGGTTCACCAGATTACCTTTTTACCTTTTGATCTCACATGCTTTCACTTCCCTTCACACTGATGTCAGATTACTAGTTGCTGAATCTTCCTGTTTCTGTTTTTCCTTCTATTCTTCCTGCTCTGACTTCGCCCTTGTTCACTCATTTTCTACCTTCATCGTACAATGTTTGCTATATCTCTCGCTCTCCCTTCTTCACTCCCTGCTCAGTATATAAGCTACAATATGTCTTTGCAAAATATCAGATCAGTCTCTAGACTTCAGATCTCATTTCACCTGTGTGAACTATGACTGCGACCTGCGACTTGCGACTTTGACTTTGCTTTTGCTGTGACCTTCGACATTGCTCCTCTATCTCTAAACACCATGCTTCATCTCTACATCCTATCCATCCTCCTGTTCTATAACATCTCGGACCTTTGACCCAAATATTGCACTGACTTCGCACCTTCATCGAAACATCGCTCCGATATCGCAATTGATTGCACGCTCTCATTCATCCTTCATACCCATCTACTCATACACCCGTGTCTTCGCAGCAGACGTCTACTCCACTCATCCTCTTGCACATCACCTGTGGTGTCTTTTGAGGTGTTGTTTCTCCCCTAGGGGCATCGCAAGTGTATCAGTGGGAATTTCAACAGACAAATACAACAGCACAGGGAATGCTGCACTACAACACCTTAAAGATTTGAAAATGACACGTTGTTTCGATGACAGGCAATGTGCATGGATAAGATTTGACAACATAGAACTCGATAGTGCCACAGAGAAGGACAGCTAACTGATGTGAAATTAGGATAAAGAAGAATTGAAATGCAATGGTTACTATTCAAAAACTGTAGATGTTTGACTACTTATACAGACATTGCAAACAAATTAATACTACAGTAACCAGTGGTGCACGGGCGTCCATAGCATAATTTTCTGGCATGTATGGTTGGCCACAATTTAGCGATGGTGCGGTACCAGGTGGTGCCCGAGGGCCGTGGTATAAGTAACCATGTGTCGTCTATAAGTAACGATTCCCTAATCGGGAATCGTAACAGGGGCACGATTCAACCTTGAAGGCGCCATCATGACTGTCCTGCGATGGGTTACAGCAAGGGGGACACCGTGAATATCTCCGATGCATTCGAATCGTACGGTAATGCAACATTTGACAATGATTGCTGTAAGCGGTTTGTCGATGCTTATTTTCTGGTCATTCGGGTGCATTTACTGTTGGTAAGATCAATGATGAACAGCGGTTCGATGTTGTGCGCCATGCCTGTCCGGGTCCAGGGGCTTGTGGGGGCATGTACACGTATGTGCTGTGATTCTATGCGTCCGAGTATGGGACATTGATGAACATGAATGTGCGTGCAGTGCGAACACGATGAGCTCTGTACTCGAAGTTCTCGGCTTGTCGTTGCCGTATTCATCTAGCACGCCAGCGACGTATGCGGGTAAGATCTCTTGAATACATACTACTGAATCAATTGCGGAATTGAGAGCGATACTCGCAGATAAGACGAAGGAGTGCTTCCGGGCGGCAATGCGGGGTGCAGGGCCGGCGTGACGCGCGACCGTCTTCCTCCCGAGGGAAGCTGCTCGAATTGGACTTCAATGAAACCGAGGTGCGATGCCCTATCATCGCCGTTTTTAGTGCAGAAACCTGGATTCGAACATCACCATTCTTTCCATTTTTTGTTGGTGCAGAGACATTCTCACTCGCAAATCCTTCTTGAATGCGATAACGATCGTAAACGTTCTTGGTGGCTCGACGAACGCCGCACGTCCTTCATCATCATCGTTTTGATCCTCCGCTCACTTCTACCTCAGGTCCCCCATCTGTTGGCCATGGCTCGTGCCACCGACGTGGCCCTCACTATTGAGGACTTTCAAGAGGTTGCAGATCGCACGCCCTATCTCGCCGACCTCAAAGTAAATCTTTCATAGCCTTTCTCTTCATCCCTCTTTACCCCCCTCATGCCTCACCCTCTTAGACCCTCCGGTAAATACTACATGGAAGACCTGCACCGCATCGGCGGCCTCCCCGCGCTTCTTAAGTACCTCCGAAAGTACACTGACCTGCTCGACGGCAGCCAGATGACCGTCACGGGCCGCACTCTCGCGGAGAACCTCGAGGATGTGCCCGAGCTCGATTTTGGCACGCAGGACGTTGTGCGCCCACTGGACAATCCCATTAAGCCAACGGGCCACATCACGATTCTGCGCGGTGATCTTGCTCCTGGTTCTGCGGTGGCCAAGTTAACGGGGAAGGAGGGCGCACGATTCGAGGTGCGTGATCACTCTATTGGTGGGCGATGAGGGGGCTTGAGTTTGAATGGATGATGTCTTGCGCTTTGATAAAGGGCGTGGCCAAGTGCTTTGATAGTTTGGACGGGTTTTATCCGGCCCTGGCTGCTGGGGACATTAAGCCTGGGATGGTGCTTATTTTTAGGTACCAAGGACCAAAGGGCGCGCCCGGGATGCCAGAGGCAAGTTCACTCGCTTATCTTACCACGGTGCCCAAATCTGATCACCTTTGTTGTTCCACGTCTCCAGATGTTAGGTGAAGTCTCTAGCTACAGTGCTGTTCATCTAGTTTAATGGTTGGGTTTGGGCTGTCTTTTCTAATGTAAGGACCGACCGGTGCAATCATGGGAGCAGGCCTTGGAAATTCGACGGCGCTCATTACAGATGGACGGTTCTCCGGAGCTTCGAGAGGCTTTATTATTGGTAGGAATTCTTATTCCCCTCTTTATTTGACCATCTTCCGACCTGATGCCCCCTCCTTCCCCCCACCTTCTCTCGAACAAATAGGTCATGTCGTGCCCGAAGCGCGACTCGGCGGGCCAATCGCACTAGTGCGGGATGGGGACAAGATCGTGATTGATTCTGAGACGAGGAAGATTGACTGGGATGTGGGCGAGGAGGAGAGAGAGAGAAGAAAAAAGGAGTGGGAGGCGTCTAGGATGGGGGAATTGAATGTGAAGAGGGGGGTGTTGTTGAGGTATGCGAGGGATGTTGCTGTGAGTGCCGATTTTCCTACAAATGATTTATCATTATCTCCTTGCTCTGGACTTTGGCTGACGCCCTTGGTGTAGCCTGCCAATGTCGGAGCGTACTGCGATTAGGGTACAGAGGCGGGACATGGTGATATGGGTCTTACCCATTGGTATAAGTCAAAGGAGGAAATAAGAAGATGTATATTATGCGTATTTCAACCGCAATTAAGCGCAGTGCACGACGTTTGAAATCAATATCGTGTGCTTTCTCGGGCGGTGGCACTATAGGTGTGGAATCCGCGAAGCGGGAGGAAAATTAATTAATTAATTTGACAAAACAGGCAATTTTAAATTACATGATATGAGAAATTAATCTAAAATAGGTAATTTTGAATGTGATTATCCAATTCAAACTCAGTCAGCTCCTTAATTCCCCACACCTATAATACAACTGTCAGCTTTTGCGGTGTCACTATAAGTGTAGAATCTGTGAAGCAGGAGGAAAATTAATTAATTAATTTGACAAAATAGGTAATTTTAAATCACATGATCTGAGAAATTAATCTAAAATAGGTAATTTTATATGTGATTATCCAATTCAAACTCAGTTACATCAATTCAAACTCAGTCAAGTCCCTAATTCCCCACACCTACAGTGCAACCGCTGGCTTTCGAGGACAATGTAATGCAGTTGGTAACTCAAGTCAGGGGTTTATAATAAATAGCATGAGAAAATATTTATAATATTCATTAATAAATATCACACTATGATGCACCCTGTGGCGAGATAATGTTTATTGTTCAAGTCAGTTCATGTTCAACTCTGTTCAACTTTATTTTACCTGTCTATCATATCTCACAGTGTTTTTTGTCTCCTGTTGACCTTTGGTATGTAATATAGCTTTAGATGTACTAGTGGTGAATCACACATTCAGGCAACAGTTTTCTCTATTTGTGATTGGGTTTGCTTGGCAATATCAAACTCAATGACACAGATATTTATCTCACTATTGGCAATCATAACTTAAATCTGAACTTTCGTGTTATTGGCTTGCTGTCTTATAAGTGTTGGTAGAGCCCTCACCAATGTTTGACATAATTTGATAGATTCTGGATGTCACAATTTGTTTAGTATGGATGAACTCATGCCTCTAGTACTGCCAGTTCTTTTTGCTATACTTATGGGCAGCTATGGCATTTTTTATGATATATCTACATGCAAGACTGAGGATAACCTTCCTAATGGATGACATTCTCATAGAGGTGGATTTTTTCTTATTGTATGCATATTTCATTTCTCAACTATTAGTTGGCTTTCAATGCAGACAACGTCTACAGGCAACTCGTTAGCTGTTTTCATTGAGCTGGATACATAAGGCACCAGTACAATGACTATTGTCGCCTGCACTTCAATGCAATAAATACATGGCTCAACATAGTTTTATTGCGTGTTATCTACCCTCATGGAAAAAACTCAAGTTGACAGTTCTGAGTCTCAAAATGCAGTTCATTCAGCATATTAATGAGATGAATATCACTGATCAGATCATTCTTGGTGGTAAATTCTCTACCACTCTTAGAGGTCCGACTTCTGCAGCCTTTATTGATAATGTTCTACTTAGTGTCATCTTTTTTGTCCCCTAGATTTTAGATTCTGTCATCTTTGTCAGACCAGCTTTCATCATAGCCTCTCTTGAAGCTGATGATTGTAATAACTATCAAGTTTGATAGCCAGTCAAGTTGAACATGTAGCTTTTAACTTTATTATGGGTAAAAAAATAAAGTTATGATTTTTGATTGAGAAATCATTAATTATAGTGAGATTATGAGCTATTTTGACCCTCCCCTAAGAATTATTACACTAGTCAACTATAACACAAGCACTGCCTATTCTAACTTGTTAGGAGAGGGCCACTGTATTGCACAGCATGAATAATTCCTGCATTTTCTCAACTTTATTTTAAAACTTTATTAAAGTCTTGAATAAATTAATATTGAAAGCTGATCTCTTATTCAATGAATGCAATTGAGTTTGTACAATCTTTAAATATGGGTTTTTAAATATGCATTCTCCATCCATGTTTGTATCATTATATTTCTATATATTACAATTTTTAGAAATTATTCTTGTAGTAAAGTGATTAGATCTTTAGTATATAATGCCTCTTAATTGATATATAGTTAAATCAATCATTATGTTGAGATCAAAGTCTCCAGCTATTTGATTAATTTCTAAGTGAAAGGTAATGAGTAGATGTTTGAATACAGTTATTCTTTAAAAATTATTAATACAAGATACACATGATCTTTTATCTTTATGATCAAACAATAATTTTACAATTGCTACAGTTGAAAGATCTTTATGACTCAAATCAGTATGCCATAAAGAACTTGTGATTGTTGTTTCTTCAAAAATTGTATTACATTGTTGAACTGATTCATATAATGATTTAGGCTTACATTGAGACATTATTCTGCATAATGCATAAATATTTGTGCTAATTGTTTCAGATATAGAAAATGAATTTTTATCAGCTTTGTTTAGTTAGAAATGTAATTTATGTCTTACTTTATTGATATCCACATTTATTTTATTTGCTCGTTCAATCTCTTTAATCAACATATTTAACAATAAATATTGCCTGACTTTATGCTTCTATGTGTCTTTATTTTCATTATATATATGCATATATATTATAAACAAACTGTCATATGCACAGCTCTATGTTGTAGCATTTCACTTGAATCCAACTAAGCCTATTTGTTGAGATATTTGAATTTTACTTTTCTTCTTATTTAAGCTGCTACATCAGTAGAAACCTCCTATGTAAATAAGATCTAAAATATATAAATAAGATTTTATTAGAGAAAGCAATCTAATCCAGTAAATAAGATAACTACCTTTTTTTATCCTGATCTTATTTACTTTAAATAAGAAGTAATTCCATTTTCAAATAAAGCAGTTTTACAGCAAAGTAATAATAAAAGTAAATTTCACTTTTTTTTTTTTATACCTCTTTTCTTTATATTTAGTCATTATTAGATTTGAATTTATTATTTGAATTTATTAATTAATTAATTTTTTGCCTAATGCCAAGTTTAAACTTACAACCTCATGCATTCACAAGTTTAACTAAATCTCAATGCTACTTTAACCATTACTCTATATCAACTTATAAAATTAAAATATATATTATAATATATAGAGTCAAATTTGACTTATATAAATTTTTGCTTCTATCTATTAATGTTGAATACTATTTCTTACATCTCAACTTTAAGTTAATTTTGCTTAATTATTTTTATGCTTAGTTAATCAAAGTTATGGAAGCTATAAAATCACTTTGATATATATTCAAAGTGAAGGAATACATATTATTACTAGGGCTCTGTATTGTCTCATTATGATAATAGTAGTATATTTTACTATCATTATTATAGAACTATTATCACTTATACAGCTATTTGATAAATTTATCATCAATAATAAAGCTATTTTTTTTTTGGCTATACAGCTATTTTACTATTAAGATGATATATCAATCTATAGATCATATTATACAAGGGATTCCTGTGGC
>SGPL01000019.1:0-126120 GCA_004802705.1 Bondarzewia mesenterica
GCGACCATGACTGGGACGGAGCATTTCTATTTCCGTCGGTGAGATGGTGTCAGTGGTGACTTGGATCAAGCCTCAAGCTGCTCACCTGAATGAGATAATGCGAGGTCGACCCGAGAAGGATACTGGGAGAAAGATTAAGAGGAGGGCGCGCGAGCGGAGACGAACTGAATGACTTACCCCTTCAACTGACTAAGGCCACGAGAACCGACTATCAGCATCACAGGTTCCACATAATCAATGACATCTACATGCCCAAGTCAATCAGGACGAAAAAGACAAAGGCGCAGGCGCGAGCACCCACCGAGCAGCATGCGCCGAGCATTCTTGGCATGCCAGGCCTCGCAAGTTACCGACACGTGCAATCGAGTGCGCTGGAGGAGACTGGTGGCCTGGCGGCACAGAATATATGCCATACCTTGGCGCTACAGGAGACCCGCAGAATCGGCAAGCCAGATCTGCTCATGATGACGCGCGGACGTACCTCTTGTTGAGCACGCAGCTTGGCTGCACGATCGGCGGCATTAGGAACGGGAGGGTCAACTGAGGCTCATCTCTATCAGCATCAAAAGGCACGAAGAGTAGTAGTTCACAGCAACCCACTTTTGCTCTCGTTCTCCAAAACCGTCACGATCAGCCTGAGGTCAAGAATCAGCCTCGCATATACTCAATGCAGTTGAGAAAAATGACACGTACAACTCATCTCCATCCCTTACCACCGTGCCAATGGCCCACTCAAGCGCATAGCGACTCTCTTCGCTCAAATCGCTGGCGACGACATACCTCCGAGGACGTCTCCCAGACTCGGCGACCGCGTGCGCAGGGTCTCCGTTGGTAACCGTGATAGTGCAACGATCGCGTTGAAAGACGGGACGGGACGTGTGCAGCGGGAGGGGTTCGTGACGCGTCGACTTTCGGCGGCGGGGATTGCGACTGCTTGGATTGAGCGTGGTGGGAAAGTAAGGCTCGGGGGGAACGATGACGTTGACGCCCTCGCCGAGCGGATCGGGGACTTCTATGGTGTCCGTCTCGGGGACTTCAGCGGGCAAGACAAGCGCGTTGCGCTCCGTGTTGCGCTCAGTGACGGGGTCAAACTGATCGTCGCTCCATTCTTCCTCTTCGGAGTCACTATCAGACTCGAGGTCCCCCTGTGACTCGTCATCGGATGGCAAGAACGCGCTGCGGGGCCTGACGCGTGACGGCTCCGTGTCCGAGTCAGCGTCGGATTGGGTGAGCGCGCCGACGGCGGGGGAGGAGTCGCGGGTGCGAGAGCGGCGCAAGCGGAAGGGGGATGTGCTGCGAGAGCGTATGAGCGTGGCTGCGTCTGCGCCTACGCGGCGGGAGGTGTTGGATGAAGAGCGAGCACGTTCCTTGTCGTCCTCCTTGCCCTTACCCTTGGCAACAGGTCGGCCGCGATCCTTGTCGTCGGTGTTGCTGCGGGAGAGACTGAGGGAGGAGAGGCCGCCCATCATGGAGCTGAAGGACATGCGACCAAAGGAGCCTGAGCTGCGAGGATTGACATCGGCAACGGGGTTGGGTGGCTTTGTAGCTTCGGTCTTGGAGACAGTGCGTTCGAGACTGCTGTTGTTGGACTGATCAACCTGCTGATGTTTGGTTAGCACACCTGAATTGGTGGACCATCGAGTATTGGAGAGGGGAGTAGTAGGACGAGAGGAGGCGGGAGACGAGGACTCGGAGACGGTAGAATTTGTGCGAGAGAGGGCAGTGCTGTCGACTGGAGTTGGAGCGGGGAGAGAAGAAGAAGAAGGGAGAGGCGAAGAGTCCGGGTTGGGGGAGTAGGAGTGTAGCTCTACACCCTCCTTGGGGGTGACAAGGTTGGACTGGTCTTTGTCTTTGTCTCTGTCTCTGTCTCTGTCTCTGGAAGAGGACAAGCCGTAGACATTGCGCCAGCTGAGCCTGCGAGAGGCTGAAGGGCGACGGCTTGTGCGGTCTTGCATGGGGATTGGGAGAGAAGATGTTTGGCTCACCTGTGCCTTGTAGGACGCTCCCTGGGAGGGCTGCAAGGCAAAGTCACAAGTGGCACGGTTAGCATCGGTTCATGGACCCATCGGTGGCAACCATTCGTACAGTTTCAGCGCCTCCCTTAAATTATTATGTGAACAAATCAGTAAGCATCCCTGGCCCACGCTCAGCCCCGGTTCTTTCACTCACGTCCATTCTACCTCGCCCACTCGCTTGTTCACGGTCTTGATCCGTCGACATTCTCTCACTAATGAGCAGATTTTGCAGAGAGGATAAAGTGAGGGCTCGCCGGGCGAATACGGTCGAGGCGGCGTCCCCGGTGCCAAGGCTATTCCTCCGGCCACTGCCGCACCTTGGCACTGACATTTCGCAAAAAGTGTTTATATTTATTCAAAACTTTGACAAAATTGCAAATTTAGGTGTCCACCCCAGACTCGTTCCCAAACAGCTCCTTCATGAATGCATCCGAGTTGGAAGGGCGCCCGAGGAACTCCTGCAACACCGGTCAGTCTACGATCTCCCTACAGATCGCAAGCTCGTACCTTGAGCGAATCCGTCTCTTCCCTGCTCCCTCCTGGCTTCAGGATGCTCTCACGGTACCGCTGTCCCAGCGCAGGATCCAACGGGTCGCGCTTGAACACCGTCGCGTACATGTCCGCGGCGAACACCAGCGAATATGTGTACCTGTGTGCCAACAAGTCGTCAGTCGGAATGGAAACACAAGGCGAGAACAGCCTGGGCGAACCCGTAGTATCCTGCGTCGTACCCGCCCACGATATGTCCAAAGCTGCCCTGCCCTGCGCCCGGCTTACCGCCCTTGACGAGCGAGATGGCCGTGCGCAGGTCGTTCCAGAGCGCGGTGTAATCCGTTGCCTCTACAACGAGAAGATCAGCGCGACGAACGGTCTGGAACGTTTGAAACGAGCTTTACCCTGATCAGTATGCACCTTGAGGTCAAATTTGGCAAAGAAGAGCTGGCGGAGGTAGAACAGCCCGACGTTCACATAGCGGCTGCACGTATGTGCGGTGTCAACGGCGACGATCATTTCAAAAATGTGTAGAACACGAACCTCTTGACGATCTTCTCAATGAGCTCTGCGGAAAGTGGTTTTTTCGTCTCGTAATGACTCGACATCTTTTCAAGAACCCTCGGCTCCCAACACCTACGCGTCGAGAATTTCAATAAAATCTCAATATCGATCGATGTGCGCGGACGATTATCAATTGCATACGCACCAGTTCTCCAACATCTGCGACGGCGCCTCCACAAAGTCCCGCGCCACGCTCGTCCCATGGAACCGCGAAAACTGCGTGTGGCTGAGCAGGCCATGGAAGACATGCCCCATTTCGTGGAAGAACGTCACAACATCGTCATGCCGCATGAGCGCAGGCCGGTCTGGCGTCGACTTTGCCAAATTCGCGACCATGGCCGCGAGCGGGTAGCTGCGCTTGCCGTCGTGCTGTGCATAGCCGGGGAGAAGTGGCCATACTGCCGCATGAGAGTACTTGAACTCTGATATATGCGTCCCGTCAGTAGCAATTCAGCACAGTCTTAAACAGGGAAAGCCATCTACCTCGGGGAAACAAATCCAGGTAGCAATACCCTACAAACCCGCTCTCGTCCTTCGCGCCCTCTTCCCACACGGCGAACATCTGCGCATCGGGATGCCACGTCTCGCCCTTCACCTCCTCGAACCGCACGCCCAGTAAATTCTGATAAATTTCGAGAATAGTGGGCACAACGACCGACACCGGGAAGTACTCCTTGACGAGGGAGTCATCGAGCGAGAGCGACTGCTCGATAAACTTGCGGTCGTAGTATCTGTAATCCCAGATGTAAAACTCGCCGTCGAAAGGCAGGTTCTTCTCCTTGTGCTCGGCTTGCTTGAGCGCGAGCAGCGTCTCGCGCTCTTTGCTGCCGACTGGGCGCAGTTTTTGTTCAAGGTCATTGAGGAACTACATGCCCAATAATATAATCATCAGGTCAGATCGTTGGCCATGAGAAATTGAGAGGATGAGACGAACAGTTTCGACATTCGCGGCGTTTTTGACCATCTTGACTTCCGTAACGTAGTCGGCCCAAGTCTTGTATCCGAGGAGAACGGTGATCTTGCGTCGCAGGTCGAGTGCACGCGTCAGGAGGGGTGCATTGATCTCCAATCGGGCTTCGTAGCTCTCATGCGCCTTCTTACGTGTCTCCGGCGCTTCCGCATATTTGAACTGAAAAACGGATGGGTGGGTCACGCGAAAGATAGATAGATGTGCAAAGTACGAACGAGAGGGAAGATGTCCGGTGTCTTATGCGTCACGTCGTACAGTTCTTTGCCGTCCACGGTGCGTTTGGTGTAACCAGAGATGACATCCGCCGGAATGCCCTTGAGTTCTTCGAGAGTGAAGCTGACCACACCCTGGCGAAAGCAAAAAAAAATTCAAAGATTGCTCCAGTGAATCTACCACACACAAGGATACATACATTTTCCTCATTGAAGTTTTTCTGTGTACGGACAGGTCAGCGGTGAAACCTATGCACGAGAGTACCACGACCGCTTACGCTAAATTCCAAACACACTTGCGACAGCTCTTTCTTCAGATCCGTTAACTCTTTGCGATCCTTTTCCGGGAGAGTGAGGCCGGCGCGTTTTGCCGTCCAAAAGCATCTTGTCCACCAACCGTTGTTCCTCCGGGTTGAGCTCACGTCCGGATGCCTTGATGTTCTTCTCCGCGGCCGCTTTGGCTTCAAAGACGTCGAGGCGCATCGAAGACTCGACGCCAAAGTCGCGCACGAGGACCTCGGCGTTGTTCGAGGCGTCGCGGATCTCCTTGGATGGCGATACATTCTGATAAAATGAGAGGGGTTCGGTGATAGAATCGAAGATGGCCTCGCCGTCTGCGAGAGCGAGCTGTGGGACGCGTTGGGTTGTGTATCGATGTGGTTGTGGAACATTCAGAGAAGGATGTGACTCACGAAAACCTATATATTTCGGGGATCGATGGAGATGAGCACGCGATCGAGAGGCAGTACTGGTAGATCACTGAAGGCCAAAGCCACTCACAGATTCAAAGTTGCATTGGTCGTGCGACAAGGCAGCGATCTTGTCCTGAAGCTGACGGTCCTTCTCGATGGCCTCCTTGGTGAGCCTCGTGATGTCCTCAGCAGAATGGTTCCACGAGGGCGCGGGTTGCGGCGGCGTGAGCTGGGGCATATTGTGAGACTTTGCGAATGATATTACTGATTGTGCGGGTGGTCGCGATGAAAGAAAGCGGGAAGTCTGAGATGGGGCTGTTAGAGGGCGACGCAGGAAAGGCGTGACCGCACGAATAGTACTATATCCAGCAATCGATCTCCAGGCGTGCGCTGGGTTTGTTACAACATGGCCGACAGAGCTCAGGGAGGTGTGGTGTGCGGCGAAACCAATGGCGAGCGCACCCCAACCCAGCAGGGCGCGTCGGCGCGCGAGCGGGGAGAGATGCAGCACGCCTGCGTGTGCAGTCAGCGACATAAGTAATCCGTGCCAGCTTACTTGTCTGCAGACGTTGTCCGAGTCCGAGGTTTTCCTCCGAAGACTGAGAACAGGGTTAAGGTTCCACATCCGTTCTTTGTCTTTCTTTCCCGATTCTTACCTCACTGGACCTTCATGAACTCATTACAAGGTGCAAGCGTGAAATTTCGGACAGATAGTATTACGAGGAATTGCCGGTTGTCTGAAGTTGCATGTTGAAGCCAAACTTCATTGAGGGCAAAGGCAAACTTGCAGTACTCGTGTGCGCCACGAGACGCTGAGCGCTCAGCGAATTGGTTCCGCAGAGTCTTTGCCCAACCTTTTCTCTCCCAACTCCCTTCACGAAACTCAAGACATCTCGCGCAGAGCTGCATATTGATCATGAACATTTCCATGATCAATCGCCATGTCGCTCGTGCTCCTCCTTTCATTCAGCAACTCATATTAAATGCTATCATAGGCTTCGCTGCATCTCCTGCCGGTCAGATAATTGGTCTCTTCCTAGAGCTTTTGCGCCGTCTACAGGGTCCGCATCCTCTTGCCTCCCCACATATCGTGACCGATGAGGAACTGGACAAAGTCACGTATGAGGATATTGACATGCTCGACGCTATTCCGCGAGAGCCGACGCATAGAGGTTACGCGGTCATAGGAGGGTCGGGTTTCGTTGGAACGTACGTCGCTTGCATACTGAGTGTGTGCTCGAGGACAGACTCACATATTTGTGTGCTTGTAGGTATATCGTACGACTGTTGATCCTCCGAGGCGAAACTAATATTCGCATACTGGACTTGGAATCACCACGTCCAGAAATTGCGGACCACCCAGCCGTATCCTTTATAAAGACAGACATAACGTCCCTCGAATCGATTCGTGATGCCCTCACAATACCCTTTGCTTCTAACAACTCGCCACCAACCGTGATCTTCCACACTGCAGCCATAATACGATTCTGGGAGCGCGCCTCCTACACATGGGCACCATCCTACACTGTCAACGTTTCCGGAACAGACAACGTCGTGGAAGCAGCCAAGAGCTTGCCTGAAGGAACGATATTGGTTTACACCTCAACTTCGGACACTGCACTCCCATGTCCCAAATTTCTGAAATTGGGGAAAGACTACTCCACCCCGCCTTGGAACGACGTCGTTGTCAGCGACAATAGCCCCCCTCTGAATGAATCACACTGCTCACAGGGCTGCTACACCAAGTCTAAGCTGCTAGCAGAGCAAATAGTCTTAAAAGCGAACGGCTGCGGAGGCTTGCACACGGGCATCCTGCGGCCTGGACAGTACGTGTTATCGTCTATCGTCTCATTACATTTTCTTGCCATTCTCCCCGCGCATTTACGCTGCTAAAAACAAGTGCGCGTATCGCAGAACGATAATAGGTCCAAACGACCGAATGCTGACGAGCGCGCTCAAAATGCCGCGCGTCCCCATCTTCGACAAGCAGTGGAGCCATATAAACGTGTGTGTGTGGGACGTAGCTGCCGCACATCTGTCGCTGGAAGACGCGCTCCGACGCAACCCTGACGACGTGGGCGGCGAAGCGTTCCTCATCACCGGCAACGGCCCTGCGTGGAGCATGCAGTCGTCTCGGCATGCGTTGCAGGTGGGTTTCCCCTCGTCACATCGGCTATTTTTTTCTATATGGATGAAAAAAAATGCAGCATTACTCCTCTCGTACATTAGTCTTTGACGACGTCTCGCCGCTGCTCGTATTCATCCTCGCACACATCGTGGAAGCCTTCCTATTCCTACGATACCACTTCCTCCTGCCGTTCTGCGCTCTGTTCCGTTCTAGACCTAGCCTCGCGCCGTCCTGGATGGGTGAGTACATATACCTGCAACCCACCATGCTCGAATATATGCGCGACGTCGTCATCGATGATTCGAGAGCCCGAAAGGTGATCGGGTACGTTCGCTCCCTGCGAGCATTTTTTAGCTTTCAATAACCCGCTTGCGATGTTGATTTTTTCTTGCCTTTGTCAGTTATCGGCCGCAGTGGCAGACTGCCCAAGTCATCAAGTACGTTGTGCATGAGGTTGAGTCGGGTAAAACGACCGGGCAACACGGGCTGCAGCTGAAGTAGACTTGATTTTAATCTTACCTTTTTCTTTCTACTATTCATAATTGTCATCTTACTCATTTCGCTCTACGCCATGTCTTGGTGATACCATTTCTTTTGTCTGGACTTTGTCAATGCTTTGCTACAGCGTCCACGATTAATTCATCCGTTATAGAATATCATGTCTGGAAGATCCGCCGAACTCATGCATCCTGTAGTTTGAAGTGTCGCCCGGATCGAGGAAGTTGCCCTGCTTTCAGGACTACATGGGAACGAGTGCTAAGACGTCATCACCGCTGATCTATTCTCCCTCTCCTATGACACTAGATAATATTACGATTGTTGTATTTCGCCCTTGTATCATAACGTATGTATCCTCCGTGCATCCATACCATGCAGAATGTTAACACCATATTAATGCATATAGAATAAACCAAACCTCATTCAAAGAGACTCATTCAGTGGAACCCTCGTCGAAGAGGGACACGAACTCCTCAAAAACCTTCATGCGCTCGCCCACCATCCTCTGCGAATGGCATTCTCGTACGGAGTACCTGACATCGAAGCGATCATCTCAAATCAAAATTCTACTCCGGTGGAATGTGATGAAGTGACATACCTCTCGACAACTCCATTCTTCCCAACGAACTCAACCTTCTCCTCGTCCACGTCTACTTCGAGCGCTATGCCGTCCAAGAACATGATACGATATCTTCCGCCGCCAGAAGTTCCGTATCTGATGCACCATCCGACCGAGGTAATAAATCGTGTCTGCATCGCCAGTCCAAGAGGGGAGGTCGTTGGCCATTCGGGTTTGATTGAGGCAGCGCTCTGTGGCCGAGAGTCAGGGCTGGAAGCGCGGCTAGAGTGCCTGTGAGGTCCATCTTCGACGACGGTGCTGCTCGCGCGGCGATCAGTCTCATCTGAGAAGCGCGCGAGGGGAGGGGATAATTTTGGCCGTGGAGTAATATTGACGTCGGAGAAAGATCTCTTGGAGGGTGTCTCTGTCCCCGCCGTAGCATCCGCTGAGGTAGCCCGAGTGATTTCGCCACCGTAGGAATAGGGATTTGAGAAGATGCGTACTAGGCCTTTCTTCGGCACGATGGGCCTGTCAAGAATTGCCTCCTGAGATGCTGGACGGTTAGATGAGCTCGCCGCGGCCGCTGTCTGACCAGAAGATACATTGGGAGCTGATGGTGATTCATCTGGTCGCAGCGAAGTTTTCAAAGTACCCAAGGCCTCAAACGCTTCAGCAACCTGCACAAAGTTGACCAGAGCAACCATGCCTTCCTTCTCTGAGTCGGTAAGTGATGCCAGATCTTGGATGCTCGCTCCAGAAGTGCCCCCAGTCCAGACCAAGATTTTTTTTGTTCCACTCGCCCATGGATCTAGTTGCAGTGGCGACAAAAGTCGAAAACTCGAGAGTCCGTCGTTTGCGAGAGAGCCTGATTCGCATGCCCGCCGTGGAATTTTCCTCTGCTCGCTTCAGCTTGCGTTGATCTGTACTTTGCTTGCAAGTTTGTACGGTATCGAGAAGAATTTCTATGTCGGCCAAAGGTTCGTTGGACATGAGTGTGCATGTTGCTGATGGTTGATGCAATGAAAGCTGATGGCAAATTTCTCTGAAGAAGTCGAAAACGTTGAACAAAAACCACTCACTTTGGCTATTTTCTTCTTGATGTGTTCTATAACCCGACTTGCCTGGTCATACAGCTTCCAGTAACTTACTGGAAGATCCTCTAGGGAATATGTGACATCTGGTTCCGCGAGGCAGCAGGGAGTGCTCAAATGCGGTGCGTTAAATACTTGTATCTTGGAACGAAATGGAAAAATTAGTCACTTCGCAAGTAGCAAGATACGTGGCGGGTGGGATACTACTTTGTCTCCATCGGGGGAAACAACGAGAACCTCGTCACCTTTCTTCCCTCTCCTTCGTTCACCCTCGCGTAAATCTACCAGAAGGGACAGAGAGGGAAGAATGACAACTTGGCCATGTGCAGTCTTGTGAGTTTGCGCACTACAGTGTGTTGTTGAGATTGGAGGCGGTCGAGACGTAGCGATCGGTACATCTTGAGAATCAGAGGTAGCTCGAGGAAGGCCATGACCAAGTTGAGCGCGATCCGAGTCACCATGGATTGTTCTGGGAGTGGAAGATGTCGTAGCGCCCGGATATAATTTTCGGTTATCTAGTATAGCCTGTTGTGCCGCTCCAACGGACGTTTTGATTCCGCGTTTGACGAAGGGTCGAGAGAGAAGTGGTTCGCGATCAACAGAGTCGGAGTCGTCAGAAGTCAGCGACGGAGTCAGGATTGACCCGCTGCGTCGAAGAAAAGAAGAACCACGAGAGGAGCCGGCTCTAGGGGGGTGTCCATTATTTTCTTTTTCGTGAGAGAATGTCTTTAGCTTAACGCCCGTTGCAGGGAAGGGTCTGCGAGCAGCAGCTGGAAGGGGGATAGGTGAGAGTTCGTCGCGTAGTTCCTTCATAAGGTCGTGATTGGTGATATCGGTCAGAGGAAGCCGCTTGTTCTTCAGCGAGGATAAGAAAGGCTTTCCCTCGGACTTCATCTTCTTGTTGTCATCTTGTTTCCCTGCAAACATGCCTTGCAACTTCAAAGAACGTGGCTGCCAACAAGGTGGTTACGAGTCCCGTTGCGCGTTCCAATAATGGATACCAAATTGGATGCAAAACAATGATAAATGAAGAAAGAAAGACACGGAGGTAACAAGTGGAGGTCGGAAGGTCGTCGCGGAAGGCGAACAACAAACGAACGCGTAGGGCAAACTATCACGTGGTATGCTTGGACACATCATATGATCGTCGGAAAATCGGTCCGGTGAGACGGTTAGGATGGAAAAGTCATCGTTGAAAGCAAGTTGAAAGTCGTGAAATTAGCCCGTGGATGTCCACCAAATACATAGCAACCCTAAAATAACATGAAGAGGAAAGGGGGTATCGTCGTCAAACCGACTCCGCAGGAGGTGTAGCAGCATCGGTATACTGTCATGATGATTTGGCCTGTTCTGCCTTCCACCACTGCTCAGATGCCGTCAGCCTCAATTGCACCAGGATTATCTTTAGAGCGTACCTCCACTGTCCTTCTCATCCCCTCTTCCAACCCAACTTGCGGCTCGTATCCCAATACTCTCCGGGCTTTCTCGATATTGTGCCATCTGTTTGCACACGTAAAGGCGACCCTAAATCGCGTAAATGTTGGCTCCTTTCCAACCATCCATCCCCACCATTCTGATAACGTGGCAAGCACCAACCCAACTGTCCGGGGTAGCACCAAATTTTTGCGTGAGGGATAAGTCTCAGGGGCGAGCATGCGCCAGAGACCGCGAGGGAAATCCCAAAAGTAGACTGGTTCGCCGTTAGTGATGAAGAAAGCCTGGCCAGCGACTTGCAGAGGGTTGTACGAGTCTCGTACAAAGGCTGATTCTGAGAGGGGGTCGAAACGCGATCGGGCAACAGGTCGCTCGACTTCAGGCTCGGAATTGAAAGAGGCGAGAAGAGCATCGCCGTTCGGAGGACGTTCAATGTACGGACCGAGAGGGCGGGCCTCGGATGTGGGAATACGGTGCTTGCCGGTAGTGAGATCAATGGATGGCAGTGCGTGTTTGAGCATTTCCTCTTTCTTTTCCTCGTCCAGTTCGGTTGGTGGTACGAGCTTGTCGGCAGCAAGGATATGAGCGTGTGCGACGTTGCCGACATACGTCCAATCGAACAAATTTGTGTTGTCACCGATCTGGAAGTGTGACCTGCCTTCTGCAAGAACAGCGGCGAAGCCTGGGATAGCCTGACGATCTCCAGGGCTTCATTGAACAGTAGGGTTATTTCGGCATCGCCAGGATGCATAACATGCACATACCCGAATATCCCTGCAGGTCTAAGGGCGACCGTGAGGAGCCCCTCTTTCCCATTTGCTGCCAAAACAATCTCCTCTGCTTTCGCCTTCGACTCATTGTATGCATCTAATGGTTTCTCGGGAGGTGGTAGTCGCTCGTCAATGTCGATCAAGTCTTCACCGTTAAAGACCACACCGGCTGAGCTGGTGTAGACCAGTTTCGTAATTTTGTTGGCAACAGCGGCGGAAATAACAGCTTTTGTGCCCTCGACATTGACCTTCCAATAGAGCGCCGGGTCTTCAACGCCGTGCGGTGGTGACGCGGTGTGAATGATGCAGGTTGCGCCACTCTGTTGAAAGGTGGTGTCTATTTTTTTTTAATCGGCCAATTCAAACTAACATACCTTCTGCAAAGCTTTGGAAACCTGAGCATCATCACTGATGTCGCCAGAGTAGAAAGGAACATCGTCGTGTCGCTGAACAATGTCGAAGACAGCGACTGAGTCCCCACGCTCAAGGAGAGCCTGAACTATGTGACGGCCTAGAAAACCACTACCACCAATAACCAAGAAGACGTCGCGTTGAGTGGAAGACATTACGGGTTTGATGAGGTGTGGGGAGCAGTGACCAGTCGTCCATGGTCATACGATTTTCCGTCGGCTGATAAGCCGCAGGAGGCTTACTATATCTGGAAGCGATAAGACTTAAGTCAGGTACTGGATAATTAAAGTTAGCAAGTGCCTCCGACATCGACTCGAAAGCCTTGAAGCTCGAAGGCTCAGATATTAAAAGCATGAGCGTATATAGAGCGACTGAAAATGTCAAAGTGCAAAAGAATCTAACGCACAAATCACAATCAACACGAGAACACCGTTCGACGGAGCCCGGAAGCGCCACGCGACCTGACGCGACGCGAACACGTGACTCGACTCGGCGTCGTTGCTCGATTGTGTAGTTTTGTGCACCACTTATCCGCTACTTTCAGGAGACTTTCAGGCCCCCATACTACCTCTTTCTCCGAACTGTCGCCAAGATACGGATATATATAATGCACAGCATGCGCCCGAGTAGAAGGTATACTGCAGAGGAGAAGCAACAACTCATAGCCAACCTTGATATCGAAGGTCTTTTTGCGTGATCTCAATTTGTCTCTCTTTCCAATTGACAGTATATCATATCAACAGTCGCCCACCGCACGCGTCAGTTTGAAGCATGGCTTGCTGACACCCTCGCGAACTTTCGTATGCGTCAGGAGGGGCAAATCTTGCGTATTCCGCACCTAGTGCGGGAGATCACCATGGCGGAACTAACAGATAAATATGACGGTGACATTCAAGCGTGTTTGAGAGGCCTGCAGAAGGAGAAAATGGGCGTGGATACGGCTCCCATTGACAGGAGTGCGATGAAGAGGAAGTGGGTAGCGTCCCATGAAAATGATGCCGATGGACGCCCTTTGAGTCCAAGCAAAGCACGAGCTGCCAAGAATCGTGAGTGAACGATTTAGCACTGAAAATTTGTTATCATCTCACCGAATCATCTCTGAAGCTCGTATGATGCCCGCTGCGACTCCACAGAAGAAGCCACCTTTCAATGCAGGTTCACGCCTTCCAAGGACTCCGGGCACAGTACGCTCTGACTTCTGTTTCCTACGACATTATCTGAACCCAGTCTCTGTCCTCACGCAGGCGAGAACCATGCGTCGCATACCTTCGACCGTTCCATCTCCCAGTCCTCACAAGGGCGTACGTCCACCGGCTCTGATACCTCAATCTCGACCTCCGTCTCGCGCAGCCTCCCCATCCAAAGCATCGACATCTAAAATGAACCCGCCTCGCACCACCCGCCCTCCCACAAGCGCTACCTTTAATCCTGTCATTCCAAAGATCCCTGCCTACCCACCTCGCTGGCCACGCAAAGACGAGAGCATGCTCAGTGTCAATGGCTCACCCCTTGCGAATCCATACGAGTTGGGCCTCAATTGGTTGGCTAAAGCCACGACTACAGATGAGAAAGATAGTGAAGGCGAGGGGGAGGGAGGTTTGCGTCGACGTCCGGCAAGTAAAACAAACAGCAGGGCTAACAGCCACATCGTCATCCGACGAGATCCTTCATTCGCCTCTCTGACCGCTTCTTCCTCCACCTCAAGTCAAACCACCAACGGCTTTCATTCGCGTACGAATTCACAATCCAACATCGCTCCCTCTTCGTCTCATTCGACACTCCCTTCTCGCTCCAACTCCCGCGCTGACAAACCTACATCTCATTCCTCTGGACACGTCTCTGCTCGTGTAGCTGTTCCGACGAAGGACGGGCATCTTTTGGAATTCGATCCTTTGCAGACTTCACCTGGCGCGCTGGATAAGCTGGAAGGTATCACGAGCAGCGCCAAAAAGATGGCCAAGGAAGATATGGCAAAACTGATGAAGGCGGCGGTAGCAAAATGGACCATCACCTAGATTACTGTCCTGTGCCCGTCTGTCTTCTGTTTTGGATGCTTTTCACGCTTTTCTGTCTTGTACTAATTTGATGTAATCTTATATCTCGTATATCATTGGGCGTGGTGGAAGACAACCTTGCATTGATATGCTGCATTTCTGCAGGCCGAGCACTCAAAAAAAATATACTGCTCCCTGCAGGCTGGGCTTCGTTTCAACAACGCTACGATCATCATCAATTCAAAATATCAATATAAGCTGCTCGGCAAATAGTTCCGTCTCGGTTGCGAATCTTGACGAGCAAACCATCGAGACGTACTCTGTAGCGAACTTGTCAGAATTCTACCGCACGGAGGATGGAGAGCGAATAAGAAAAAACCTTTGCGATTGCTGCCGCAACTCGAATAGCTTTGCAAGTGGAATAGCACCAATGCCAAACCCTTGCCCGCGTGAAAGCGAATAGTTTCCACTTGTAACGTATCCGATTATATTCTCCTCAGGAGGAACTGCCTCACAAAGCTGCAGGTGACAGACATGTCAAGACAAATCACTAAATAGTCTTCATTCTAACGCACCTCCGTTTCGCCAGGCATTTCCTCCGTACCCTGCCAGCCGTGGCTCTTTTTTTGCTCCACTTGCATCCACTTCGATGCCTCCGGGTCGTCAACAGCATAAATAACCGCAAGGTCTTCCGGCGATCCTCTCCCAAGAAGCTGTATTCGTATCTGGATCAATGCGCCTTTGAACAAGATACCGGCTTCCAAGTCCGTGCCCAGTGGTTCCATCTGGCGCTTGGAGCGCAATGTATTGATCCCGTCAAAAATTGCGACACTAGGATTCAGTGACTTCGACGCAGCATCCACGATTGTGCGAACGTCTGGTCCACTGAAGAGCCACGGCTGGATCTGCTGCTGCTGGGTTTTCGGGTCGTCCCGCTGCGTGGTAATAAGGTCAATCCCAGACCCATCGACGAAGGACTTGATGCCCAAAGCCGTCTCCCAATCGGGCTTCCAAGGGCTAGGTGTTCCCAGTTTGTCCCAATTCGGCCGCTTTGCTGGCGGCTTGCGCTGCCATCGCTCTTGTTCCTCGCTTGCACGCGTTGTGATGTACGTATTGTGCGCAGCATTGGCAGGAAAGTCGCGCGGAAAGTATGCTTCACCCGCTTCGAACGACTGGTGTTGGCGTTCGCGCTGACCCCCTACTCGGGTGCCTGTGTAGACCAGAGAATTGAAAAAGGCCATTGACCACCCCTTGGGCACAATGAGAGTCCAGCCGTGCAAAGAAGGGTCGTCTGCAGGATGCTGCGAAGGTGAAGAATTCGTAGTCGATGAAGCTCTTCCGATTGACCGCTGGATCAAGAGGACAGGGATACGGTTATCCTCGTGTGTTGCCTTTAGACGAGTTCCCGGGATGACATTCTAAATGAACGAAAGTTCAGTGCCAGTTGTTGACGAAATTAAAATCTCGTAACTCGACCCCGGCAAGCGTCAATTGCTTTCTTACTGTAGCGTTGAACCGCCAGGATGTTCCGTGTATTCTCGTTCCAGATCCCGCTGCGAGCTAACGTCGATGTTGGAAAGCATGTCCACGATGACGGAATACTGGGCAATCCATCCTCATCGATCTGAGCTCTCGCATTCTTTGGAGGAAAGCTGTAGTTACACAGATGCAAAGCAATGAGCAAGCCCTTCCACTTATAGCGAGATTTGGTGCATACCTTAATCGAGGGTCAAGGACCGTAAAGCCGATTATCATGTTGTGAGGAACTGATCCAGCCGTTTGTAAATTTGTGAGTGAGGCCCAGAACTAGTACACCGTCAGACGTATAGTGCAGACATAAATTCGTCAACAATCTCACTTTCTTGAACTCGTCTCTCTCATCCTTGGGATTGGGAATCAAAGCGCCCTTGATCACTTGACTGGACTTCGGTCCCATAATCTCGAAGACGTTAACAGAACCTATCAGATTCGTCACCTCAACAGTATACGACTTGTCGGCGTGTCCCTGAGTAGTTTTGAATGCTTCGAGCGTCAGAGATGTGGCCCTCTTTAGGGCAACCAGGGCCTCGTTGAAGACAGTTGGATGGCAGCGAATCCAAAGCACTCGGGAAACACTGCACTCTGAAGTCTGTGGCTCGGGTGGAGCAACAGATTCTGATGGGCATTTATCAGCGGGATAGTTGTTCAACAATTAAAAAAGGCACAAGCGCACGTTTTCCTTTCACTGGACGCTTTCGTTTGCGTTTCCGCGAGCTCTCCACAGAATTTTCTCCTGATTGAGGATCTGCATTTGAAGATGAAGTCGAAGGTCCGGAAGATTGCCATATGACAACAACGGTGCCAACGAGACTGAACGGATACGAATTGGGTTGATACAAGTTTATATCGCATGCCCTGGCGCCAGTCAAGAACCTGTGTGGACTCCATTTTAGATTCAACGCGCAGTTGTCACTATTATCACGCAAGGTGTCACCTCTGAGCCCCAGGTGTGCAACCCTGAGGATCACAGCAGCATTGAAGTAATGCTTTTAACACGAACTCGGGCCCCTTAATTTCTATCAAACCATAGTACGATGCGTCGTGAAGAATTGATCCATGAATCGAAGCTCGGTGAGATGGTCGAAATGCCTTCTCGGTCGGTTGTACAGCCTGAAGAGTATCTCGTCACCGACGTTCTTGAAAGTGAGAGATGTGGTACGAACCAGGCGATAACCCCACATATTGTCCATTATCATGCGCTTCGTATGCCAAAGATGTGTTTCGAGCCACTTTTTGCTGACTGCACAAAAATGAGCATGTCAGTGTAACCAGAGATCTTGTTCCAATTTGTACTAACCCTGTCGTCGGTAAAATCTGTCCTTGCGTTCCTCTTGTCGGATCTTACCCCGCTTTGGCAGATTTCTCCCTAGTATCTTGCGGCGCATTGGGTCCATCTTATAAATATAAGTACCTCAGTCGAGAGTGGATCAATACATGTGTGTCTACCTCTGCTTTTGCCTTTTTCCGTAGACGAATTGGGACTCGACGGATATCATGACTTGCGGCTCTACGGCGAAGATGTCGGGGAAGTTCTTGCCAGGCACGCTGTGTCGAACTGGAGCTGTTCGCATAACAAAAAAAAATGACTGGAGCACAAGTGTTGAGTGAGGCGTTCGAACCTTGCGTTCTTCATGGCTTCCTGCATTGCATTTATCTCAAATGCTCTGGCCTACGAATGGATGTTTATTCGATATCGCCTGCATAGCGGACACATGCTGATTCAGTCATACCTCTGCGAATTTCTCCACGTCTAAGGAAGCTGGCAACCCCTTCATGCCTACCAATACGACAGAGCACTAAATAACAAGGATGGTCTCATGGTCCGTTCGCGCTTACCACCAAATTGAACCCTCTTCGCAGGTCCAGAGATGGCATTTTCAGAGGCTGAAGTGGGTTGCTGCACGGCTATCGTACGAGCTGTGGCGATCTTCTGCTTCTTCCTCTCGCGAGCAGTGATATCGTCGGATAGGTGTTCATTAGACCTTTTTGAGGGCATAATTTTATGGGTATGGAATTAAGAGAGCAGCAGACGACTGGTGAATGATAGGGAGACGAGCCTTCCAAGTCAACAGTCACGGTGGGTGTTGACGTTTTTGAACAAATGACGCGCGATCTGAGAGCCACGTGCTGGGAATTTCTGACCAAAAATAGCAACACGCCTGGTTCCGTGTCCTCGACCGATCTGTGCCGTGAACCCACACACGATGGCTTCAGCGGGGCGGCTCTCGTCGATTGTTCGACAAACATCACTCAGAACGCCTGTTCGATTCATTTCGACGACGCCTGTCGTTCGCGAGGAAGTTGTGACCAATCTCGGGACCCCTCCAATCCAGAAGAAACCCGTTGGCGGCATCCGGGGAGGGTGCGCTTGCCGCTGTCGGTAACAGAAACATTTGTCTAACGTGGACATCCTCCTTTCTTGCAGGATCATCGGATTTCTCTTTGGTTTCTCTCTCGCTTCTTCATTTGCTGCGTACCGGTTGCTAGATGAGTACAAGCAGGCTTCTGCCGCTCTCCAAGCAAGTGTAGAGGAACTGCAACGGAGCACCGAAAAGGTTTGTCGGCCTTACGCTCATCAGGCCGTCTCTGACGTCGCGTACCAAGGTCTCTGCACATGTCAGACGGATAGAAGCGGTTGAGAAAGATCTCAAGGCCCTGTCAGAGGCATCAGCGAGTAAAGACGATCTATCGCGGGTGCGGGCAGAAGTCAAGAAGATATACGATGGATTGCACATCGGTGCGTGGCCAATCGATTCCTTATGTATTGGTGATTTATTTTCATACTCTCTGACCAGAATTCCTCGACTTGCGTTCATTTGTGTGGGGCATGCGTGAGTCGAGACATCATTTCGAGGATTGGTTCCAACGCTTACAGCAATTGTCTGTCAGAACAAGATGTTCACGCCCTCACCAAAAAGGAATCCACCTCCGTGCGCATCTGATCCCGACAGCAACAGCCGCTCCTTCTTGTACTCTTGCTATAATAGACTTTGATCGCTGGGCTGCCATTGAGGTCTCAGAGTCTCACGAGCGACTCGTTCGCGAGTTTAACTCAACCGTAAGGCCAGTAATGTCGATTCCCAGCAACGGCCAGTACTTTTCTTCAAGCATGTATCTTCACAATGGGTGAAAATGATACAAACTTCTAACGTCAGTGCGTTTCTCCCCGTTAATTTTGAGCAGGCCTTCGGGTGAAGATACCGATCGCAAACCGCTGTCAAATAGCTGTTCACAATCCAGGACCCGAAGTCATCACATCCTCCAGTCCCTGTTCGTCGTGTTTTGGTGGCTATACTTAATGGATTCCTAAGTACTGAATTCAGAGGTCCGAGGCAAAGTGCTGCAGTGCATCATCTTCACCGAACTTCCGAACGAAGTATTCGGAACCTGTTTGCCAGCGACTCACGAAGCTTGAAATTTGAAGATATCTCTAGAGTTCTCTTCGATAATTGCATCAGTCTAATTACCTATTGAATTCTGATCTTCCTTTCGACCACGTCTCCGAGCGATGTCCGGACGGGGCATCTCTTTCCTTTACAGTGCCATGGTGATCATTTAGTCCGACGTTGCCGTTGGCCTCCCCCTCGTTCTTGGTGGATATATCTATGTAAGTCTGTTGCAACCCGCGCTGTAACAACGAGGCTGTGAAGGCACCAGTCACCCATTCCCTCAGGAACCTGTCAATTTTGTGAGTCCTTCGAGTTCATAGTGCATTCCGTGTTTCCGAGTCTACCGCCGTTCGCGTTGCACTCATGTAATAAAAATACTTCAGGATCTCTTGCCGGGCCGGCTGTATGCTAAGTATCGCATTATCGCTCACCTAGGCTACATCTGAGAGCCGGGACTATTACCCTCCGGATTTGAGTTGGTCAAACTTTCAGCTAGGAATCGGTACAATCAATACTGAAATCTTGAGGCGATACTTTGTCCGGAGTGAGCTCGAGAGGTCGCGGGGTCACTGCTGGTCACTGACGCCGAACGCGTACATATTCGCAGGTACCTGGAGACGGGATGGAAGGATGGTTGGCAACCAACAGGCGAGAGGATCTTGGTCTCGGCAATATCTTACACGAACCACAAACGCGGTCTGTGATAGTGCCATCGAACTGCCACCGAGTCCCATATAAATGCCTTGTCCTGGTTGTCTCGGATAACCATTCTTTCCCATTTTTCCAGTTGCTCTCTTTCTTTCCTTTGCATCGGCCAAGACAGGTTCTTGCTGTTCTTTTATTGAAACTTCAAGTTCTTTGGTAAGTCGTCAGTAATTTTTGTTTGCTATGCTGCTGATCAGTCACTTGCAGTCCCTGGCGGTCTTTTGAAGCAACTTCGTCCATTCACATTGATACATCCATCGTTTTTCTCACAGAAGCTCTCAGTATGCTGTCATACAAGACCGTTGTTCTCGTCCTTTCGTCACTCTCTGCTATGTCAAGCGCGCTGCCAATCAGACGCGAGGTCCCCCAAGGCAAGCTCTCGTCACATCCGGTCTCACAGCCTTCACCGATATTCTTGGGATATCAGAACACTCCCACGAGAGCATTCTCACTACCGTCCGCACGAGCCTGAACCTCAACAACCCTGACCAAATTGTTGATCCCGTCTTCGCGCTCCTCGGCAATGCCGCTGCCCAGCAGGGTCTCGGCAAAATTACTGTATGCTTATGTAGCATAACTCATATGCACGAATGCGGCACTCAAACAATGCTAAACTTAGGATCCAGACTGCTTGCAGCTGGCTGTCGCGGACCAAGCGTTCACGAATGCCAAGGTTGCTGGCGACCTTGACGGGCAGGTCAACGCCCTGATCTTCCGTGCGCTTGAGCGCAATTCTGGAAAGGTCGGCGCGACGACTGCGGCCTGCACAAGCATCCAGGCCGTGAACCCCGAGATTGCTGCTATCCAACAGCACCAAGACCCTGCCTCCACCAATGCTGCTGCTACCAACAAGGCCATCGTTCTTGAGCTTGCGACGCAGATCGTCTCCATTGGTGGGGACCCGCAGCTCGCTCTTCAGTCTGGAACCTTCGCTCCTGGTGATATTAACGACACGACTGGCAAGGGCAACACCTGCGACGACGCCAATGATGTCGAAGGATGCATTTTCACGCAGAACCTGCTTGTCGATGATGCAACTGCCGATGAGATCAACGCGGCTGTTGCTGGTGTCTCTTCAAGCTCGGGTTTGTCCTCGGCTGCTTCATCAACCACTGACACTTGGTGATTGAGTTCTTAACAACCCTTCTAGCCGTGGCTGTGACGTCAAACGCTGCTGCTGCTTCAGCGTCTTCTGCGGTTAGCTCTGCGTGCGTGTCTTCTCTTTAATCGGACTTCGTGAGGCGTTTCTAACTGATGCGGGTATCGTTTATTGTATGCAGCTCTGCCACGTCCAGTGCCGCTACTGCTAGTGGTTGAACGTTGACTTCATTATATGTGTCGATACACTTTGCTTGTGCAGAGAACAGGATTAATAATTTTCAACTGGAGAAGGCTTGACGCTTGAAGCTTGAAGCTTTGAAGGTGCACGCCGACACACAAACCAACAATGCTTTACAGATTTAATATTTCTGTTGCACTGCAGTTGTACAGTACTGCAAATTGGGTTGAAAAAAATATCCTGATTTTGAGCAAGGGACCTGTTGACAAATCGTTCTCAATCACTCGAACCTAACAACCATTGCATTATTTCATTGAATTCGGAGGGTATTTTCGAGAGAGATCGCGACCGACTCCGAGGTAGTTCGGACGTCTCTGTGATTAGTCTCATGCAGATTGGAGAAGATGGGTAAAAATGTGCAGATCACGCCGTTGGGCAATCTGTGTGGTGCCGGCCGTTCGCTCTCAAATGTTCTCATCTCCTCCATACTCGCCAGCGCCGAAGCTTGAGCTTGAAGCTTCTAACTTTAGCTCACTGTTGCAAATCTTGTACTTAAGACCTAACCTATGTATAGGGTTCTATAGGGTGCTACCGTTATCCTTGAACGTTCCTCGCATCCACTGGTCCCGTTCCTAGCATGAATGCACTTAATGTCTTCCCATAGCCATGCGCTTTACAACAAACTGCCATCAGGAGACCCGGATGAGACCTGCGATACGGGACGCGGTGCGCGACTCTTCTTTTCGTGCCTTGATAGCGTGCCCACTCTCTGTCGATCCATTTCACAGCCTATCCATGTGCTCCATCGTCCACACGTATAGTCCCAGTCTTTGATAGGCTTCCTTCAGGGAATGGTTACACATATATAAATCGTATCGCAACATGCGAGTAGCTTGCCGCCTCTACAACTACCCCTTGGAAGGTGCTTACAGCTCTTGAACAGTCATGGCCTTTCTTGCCGTGGTCGCGCTGCTTTCTATCTCATGGCCAACTGTTTCTTCCGCTATCAGTATGACTGCCATTCAGGGCCCGGCCTTTCAGTCGTCATTTGTAGGTCAGACCCTATCTAACATTACTGGCGTAGTCTCCGCAAAGGTACGTCTCATCCATTTCCGATCGTGGTTTACTTCCACTCAAACGTCTGTCTGACAGGGATCGAGTGGTTTCTGGCTCACCGGTCCTGCTTCTACAGACGTTCGCCTATCTCCCGGTCTCAGCGTCTTTACCACATCGACCAGCATCATCTCTTCGGTCGCTGTCGGTGACTCTATCACTCTCTCTGCTCGCGTTGCAGAATTCCGCTCTTCTTCCTCACCAGGGAACTTATTCGCCACCGAGCTTACTTCTCCTACTAACATAATTATTCTTTCCTCCAACAATACTGTATCCGCAATAGTCCTCGGTCGCGACCGTAGCCCACCGACCCAAGCACTGAGCGCGCTCGATACAGGCGCGGATGGGTGGTTAAACGTGCCGAATAATGTCTCACAAATTGACGCAGTGAACGCCACGCTCAAACCTGCTGAGTTTGGGCTGGATTTCTGGGAGAGTTTGGAAGGAGTGCTTGTGACTGTCCCTGAGCCCACCGCTATTGATTTCCAGAATAGCTTTGGGGAGTTCTGGGTACGGGGAGCGTGGAATGCTACAGGCATTAATTCGCGTGGGGGTCTGACAATTACCATAGGTGAATTGGTACCTATTCATGCACATGAAAACATAGACTTAAGAGTGATGTGCTGGTTAGGGCCGGACGATGTCCCGGATGCCAATCCTGAGGCGATAATTATTGGTGCCCCCCTTGACGGCTCAAAAAATCCAGAAGTTGCGGTTGGTACCAAGCTGTCTGACATCACTGGCGTGATTGAATACCAGTATGCGCCTCTTTGATCTAATGTCCCGAGCGTATGTTCAGCTCTCGTAGGTTCGGGTTTTTCTACCTCCTTCCAACCACAGCGCCAACCATCATCTCATCTCCGGACCCCGACGTTCCTGCGACCAATCTTACCTCCAACGACAGTACGTGCGTGCTCACTCTTGGAGATTACAATGTACGACTCTTGTTCTTTCCTTCCATGTACAATATCTGATAATAAATGTTCTGACCTTTATATTTTCTGATTCAGATTGAAAATATGGCCCCGACCTCCTCCCATTTGCCAATTGTCGCCGGGCACATCGCCAACCATCTCTTACTACCTGATATCGTCTTCGTGCAAGAGGTCCAGGATAATTCTGGTCCAACGAATGACGGCGTCGTTAGCTCCAATGTCACCCTTACTGCCATCTCCAGTGCTATTGTGAATGCAAGCGATGGTGCGGTCGCATATGACTTTGTTGTAATTGATCCTGTCGATGGCGCAGATGGTGGTCAACCTGGTGGGAATATTCGTCAAGCGTATCTGTGAGTCATTCTTCCAATTTGAAGAGCTTATCCGTTTATCATGCATGCAGCTACAAGCCGCAAAAGATGAAGATTGTTCCAGGTGCTCCTGCTGGTGGATCACTTAACGCGACAGAAGCTAAACGCGGCTCGCACGGTAAAGTTAAACTCACGTACGTCGATTCTTACCTATATTTTCCGGCTCTCAGACGCCGAGCGTCTTGTATCCAGCTTCAATCCCGGCCGCATCGACCCTACAACAGCTGTTGGGACGATTCGCGCAAACCCCTCGCGGTGCTCTGGGAGACGCCTACTGGCCATCGCTTCTTCACGATCAATCATCACGGCACGTCAAAAGGCGGAAGCTCATCGACAGGTGGTGATGCTCGTCCTCCCGTGAATTTCAATGTTGAGAAGCGTACGACGCAAGTTGAGGTCATCTCTGTGAGTCATTCTTCTCATCCCTGGTCATTCTAGTCGTTCCCTCTTCCTAAACATTTCCATCGCGTCGAATAGACCTTCATACAGAGCATCCTGGACCTTGATCCGTTCGCCTCCATCCTCCTCGCTGGCGACTTCAACGAATATTCTCAAACCCGTTCCGCATTCACATCCCTAGCCAGCGTCATGTTGGAAGCGGACGAACTTGCCAACGTTCCGCCCGTCGAGCGATATACGTATGTGTTTGACCAGAACAGCGAGGCGCTGGACCATGTGTTCGTGACCAAGGCGGTCGCGCGGAGAGGCGTGGAGATTGAGCATGTACATGTCAATAACTGGTCACCCAGCTTGGATGTAAGGGCGAGCGATCACGATCCTAGTGTTGCCAAGGTCAAGGTTTGTTGAACATTCGGAGGACAGAGTTGTATATTATACCCGCAGTTCACGAATATTGGACTGTAGCTGTGGCCTGTGGGGGCTCACAACTCTTTACATCGTATGATCAAATGGCTGTGTGGATCAGGACAAATTTTGAGTTCGGTTGCGATACACCGACACTGGGGACTATGCATGAACTCACACATTTCCTCCTCAGTCCGGGCAACTCTTGTCAAAAGTTGGAAGCCGATGATGGACTACGTAGAACATGGACTTCGTAAGTCAAAGTGAAGAAGATCACTGGCCGTCGGCTGGAAGAGCAGCAAGCTAAGGATAGATTTGGGGTAGATTTCCTCGAAAAAAAAAAATTGCTCTGAGACAAAATTTAAGAAATGCACCATCGCCAGTCAGACACGGATATCCTGAGGTACGAAGGTATCTACAATATGTCGCTGGGAGACTACGTCGCCACCGATATAAATGGTCATACAGTAATTCTTAATCACCTCCTAGATGCCCAATTCAATCCGACTCATCACTCTCCTCCATCCCCCTCTTGATCTGCTCTTCCCAGACCTCCCTGAAATCGCCGATATCGCGCCCGGAGCTCAGGCTGAGCGCCTCAAATGGCACCATGTTATGCTGGTGCGCGGGCGCGTTGTGAACCGCTGCGGGATGCGCGCGCGAGTCAATGATGCGGAGCCGCGGGAGAGGCGTAGGTACTGAGGCAGCGAGGTCGCGGAGTTCCTCGTACGTGAACAGCAGCGCGTCGGTGCGTGGGGCGTACGGGTTGAAGTCGAGTATGTGGAAGCGCTCGAGATCGCGCGTGAGGAGGATGTCAAAGACATCTGTTGGTCTATTATATCAGTGCAACCTTGCTCACGGCGAAAAAGGGCGTACAATTCTCTGTCTTGGTCCACTTGGGTTTAACGTGGGTCTCCCAATAAGTTTTGACCGACGATACAATTTTCGCTTGCGTGTCTGACTCGTTCATGAAATCGTAATAATTCATATCGCGCTGTGATATGCCTATAAATCCACCCAGCGCATATATGAGACCGATGAAAAATTCTAGGATTTGAACACTCACCAACGAACAGGCCCTCGCGAACAAAACATCGCATCTCACGGCTACGGTCCATGGCATACCATTTCCTCAACACCAACTCGAGCTCGTATTTATCGACAGCATCTTCGGCGACAACCTCAGAGGTCAACGATAGGTCGTCACAGCCAGCAAATACCATGTCGGGGCTCAGGTCATGCGTGATGAAGTCGGAACTCTTGAGCAAGAGGTAGACGTCTGCTGGGGACGTGCATTTGAGCGGGGACGACGACGGCAGAAGCCATGAAGCATCCTGCGGAAATAATCATCCAAAATTCCAAATAACGAGCACCCACGGATTAGTCGATCGTAAACGTGAAAGTTGATCAACGGGAGAAAAAAATCCACCGACCTTGGGCGAAGAAAAATTGAGTTTGGGGAACACAGCACCGTACTCACGTACGGCGCTCCTGATCAGCGCATCCAGTTCCGGAAACGCAAACTGTTGGGGATGCACCCCATCTTTGTCTTTGTCTTCGTCCCCGTCCTCCTCAGGTACGGTACTATCATCATCGTCTTGGAGTGTGCTCTGTGCCGGCCTGTCCGAGTGGGTCTCACCAAACTGGCTGCAAAAAAGAAAAACGCAGATGACAGCGCGAAGAGCGGACGCACGAACACGTCTTCAGAGCCGTTTGGCACAAACACGCTGTCCGCGTCTAGGTAGGCGCGGAAGTCAGAACTCAGGGGCCGGATGACGGTGGACTTGATGGTGAGCGCAGAGAAAGAGGGGTACCAAGATGAGAATTGGAAGGCGAGGACGTCCTTGCGTGTGATGAAGGGGAATAGTGGAATGTCTGATGTTGACGAAGACATGGAGAATATATCAATCGCCCCTAAAGTACGAAGCACTTGAGAATCAGAAATCTTCAGCCATCCATGTGATTGCACAAAGCTGGGCGTTCACGGAGCTCAAAGCTGATGCTCGTATGCATAACTTTCCAACAATTCCTCCCTCAACTGAGCAGACTCTAAAAAAAGTAACATAAAATATTTTGAGAAGTGAACGATCATCTCAGTCATGTATGCATTATTTTCCTTCCTAACAAAGTACCGTACTCATCCTCCTCCCATCTACAAGGAAAGGCAGTCAATGCCCGACTGTAACGTCTCTAAGACCGACCGTGTATAACGAATGGATCTCTCGAATATCCTCTGCACGCGATGTCTCAAAAAATGATATCATGCCACCAAACCCCGAATAGTCAACACTCGAACGGTAAAGCGAAATGGCTCGTGGCGACGCGATTTTATTTGTCAACCTCAATTCCAGAGTCGCTGGCACTGACGTCTGGAAAGACCGGACGCGTAGCAGCGAGACCCTTGGAGTTCTTGTAGAACAGGACGTCGCCCTCGTCCTCGACGAACTAGAAAAACAATCGTGAGCGAAACTGCCTCGAGGAGCTTGGCCAAGACATACCCGGCACTCCCTCATGACACGGTAAACCTCCTTCCAGCCACCAGGCGCGCCTTGCAGCTTGATACCAGACTGCCCAAGACGCTTGCGAAGGGCGTACGTCGCCTCCCAACTATCTGGACCGTCAGAACTAGTCTCAGATCACTGATTTATAAGACTTACGCATGGTAGTGGGGAATTTTGCTAGCGACATGGTGGGCCACGTGTGTCTCGGAAATACCGTGTGTTGTACATGCACCGATCCATCCCATGAAAGAACCGAGGTCTCCAAGGAGGTTGCGGTCAAGGGTGGCGAGCGCACCTCGAGGGAAAGTGAATTCGGGGGCACGATAATGGGGAAGCAAGGGGTCGGTGTGCTGAAGGAATGTGATGAGAATAAGCCAGTGGTTGACCCTGATGGGACAAGAAAATAGGTCAGCTTCAAGCGCGCACAAGACACGGGAAAACACGTGCCAGAGGTAAGGGACAAGATAGAGTCGGAAGACCTCGGCGAAACCACTCTTGTATATCCACGCGATCAAGGTCCCCAGCCAAATCATGACTCCAATGTCCGAAGCAATGATTTGGCCGTAATGATTGGGACTGAAGATCACGGAGTTGGGATTGAAATCTATGAAGACGCATAAGTTTTGGGGAGACAGAAAAATATGAAATGAACGCACGGTTTGTGCCAGCGGGGTAGCGCTTCTGGCCGGACGCATTCGTAATCAAATACAAGGGCCAACCGAAGAGCTGAATGTGATACAAACAAAATCAAGGGACATCAGAAAGAAGATGGGAGTGACAGATCACAAGGTATACACCCGAATGGGGAGCTAAGTCGCGTTTGGGAACGAAAATGAAATAAAAGAACATACCAAGTAAGCGGTGGAATAGTACATAGCACCGATGGGCGACTCTCCAAGAGCCTCACGAAGTTCATTCATGACCTCGTTAGAGATGCTAGATCCCCAGACATCCTCTTTGGCGGAGTCAAATGCAGGCAAACGCAACTGAGACCTGGTCTTCGGAACGAAAACCTGGTCCTGAGACATATGCCCAGTTGAGGCATGGTGTTTGGCGTGAGAGATACGCCAAGAGTGGTATGGAACACCAAGGCTGGCAAGACATGATTAGGTAACACGCGTGCTGTGGATCATGAAAGGAAGCTCACCCGGAGTGAAGAACCCAACCAACAGCGTTGTTGATAAACTTAGACTCGGAAAATGCTTGGTGACCGCATTCATGAGCGACCACCCAAAGCCCGGTAGCGACGAGGCCGACCGCAAATCCGTAGAGGGACCAAAGGGCGAAGCGAGCAAAGGTGTAGAGGAAGGGGCTCGGAAGGGAGAAGGTCGCCGGGTTGATCAAGGTGTCAAAGTAGGTGGCAGTTTTATAGATGCATGCGATAAGGAAAAAGTCCCAAAACCTAGGAGGGAATGAAGTCGCGTCAGACGCCCATAACGGGTGTGGGGGAAAGATACTGAGAAGCTCACATGTAGAGGGATGATCGGAAAGCCGACCGCTTGAAACAGTGAGAGCTACGTCGGAAAATGAGGATGAGCACGTGTAAAGTGGTGTTTTCAAAGGAAAGACTCACGGAATCGACGAGAGGAGATCTTTGACGGTGAGGTCAGGAATAATGAACTGGGCTTGGTCAACGACGGTGGTAACACCGTCCGCGGAAGTCGTTTTCATGATAAATGAACGGTGGTGGGAGAGGGGAACGTCTAAAGGCGGGCGGTCTATTGGGCACGGAAGAAAGAAATGAGACCGTGCCTGTTGGATGGTCTAAAGGAAAGAAAGAAAAAGGCTACGTTGCACATTTTATATTGGGGTATGGCAATGCCGATTCGGCAATTGCCGGCACTATAAAATCTTTTACTTTGAGTTCGATTGCACTCTGGGCAATTCCAGTTCCTCCATGACCGTGAATATCGTACCACCGCTCTCTCTTTCCATGTCTTGCCACAGCGTTTCGTTGCGTATTCATCAAACTCTGTTCCTCGTATGAATTATTTCCATTCCAATAAGTCTAATCCGAGGAGTGCGGCTGAGGTACGTACTCGGGCACATACCCCAAAGAATATATAGACCTCCAGTTGTCCACATCTGCAACTAATTTAGCAATGCAGAAGAGGGAAGCACTACACGGCTAGACGGAGGCAGATTTTTGGGCACCCCATATTCTTTCAATATTGGTCATATTTCGTGACTTATGTGGAAGTGGTTTTCGAGCTTCGCATATTTTTGTTTATATATCCTGGTTTTGAGCACTGTGATTGGCTGCAAGCTATATGCAAGCTGCCAAAATTTCTTCCACACGAGTCACAATATTTGGCAAGTATTTGGTGGATATGTGATGCCCAAATATATGCCTGTGTCTGCCGTACTAGTCTGCGTAACCCTGGTCATACGAACCCACATCAATGCTTTACAATCTCAAAGTTCAACCCCATGAGACAAAACGATTGCAAGGTAATCAGTGATTTGAACGAAGAAAACGACAGAACCAATATAAATATAATATACAAAGTCCATGGGATCGATAATAAAATCTGCATGATGCACCGCACATAGATGGGGCAGACGCCTCAGCCAGCGTATTCGTTACACGACCTTCAAACGCTCCGCCATACCCTCCAAAAAAGCGAAGCCGTCCTTCGTGACATTCCGGCCAGTAGTCTTGTCCGTCAACGACCCAAATTCTGTCAACAGAGCCGCGAGTGTCTTGTTATCCCGCGCCTTGCCGACCCCCTGCCGTAACTGCCACAACTTGTTCAGCCTCTCTCTCCCCATCGGCCGAGGTTGCGTGTTCTCCTCATTTTCAGCCGACGCTTTACTCCGTCCAGTCTTGCTGCGCGATGTGCGTAGTGGGACGATGAAGACAGACGGATCGGCGAGTTGCTTGTGCAGGGCATCCAGGAAGGCAAACCCTTCACGTGTGAGCGTCCGCGAGGTGTTGCTCTTCAATAGCGCGGTGAACTCGTAAACAAGAGACGCCACCGCCTGGTTGTCTGTCGCCTGGAATACCGCCTTGGATAATCTTTCCAATTTGATCGCTTTGTCCTGTCGACGAACGGCGGGTGAGGCGTGTGAGCTGTCGCTGATGACGATGAGATTTGTGGGGTTGACCAACGGTGCCGATTTCTTCAACGGTTTCGCAAGGGCTTTCGAATTATTGAGCACATTGGGAGATGCTCCTTGAATGTTCTTCTTGTCGCCCAACACAGGTCGATTGTCTAATTTCAAACCCGCCAGAGCATGAAGGACCTTCTCCATCTGCTTAGCGTCCTGCGCGCGTTGCGATGTCGGGGCGCGCTGAGGATGCGTAGCGGATATCTAAAACGCCACATTTATTAACGTTCACGACACCGACACTTGCAAAAAGTAACATGGTATTGAAAGTCGCTTGCCTTGGATTCAATCAGAGGAGGCCAAATAAATGGCTCCACGTTACCGAACCCCAATTCTCGCCCGAGATCACGAAACAGGCTTGTGCAGTACGCGTAGTCTGGGTTGGCAGTGAAGGACAGCCCTCGGCAATAACGCAAGAAAATTTCGAACTCTTCTGGAAGACCGCGGCAAAGGTCATCTGGCTGGGCTAGGCGCTTCTGTCGCTTCAACCGGTTGTGCGCCATTTCGTCTGCGGGGATGCCATTCCGTGTCCATGCAAGTCCGTTAGGGGTGAGGAGATGTACGAGAAGTAGGGCTGCGGCTTCAAGGTCGTCACGCCGTGATGCGGCTGTTTCGAACGACGTCGATAGTTAGTTTGCAGCAAGAGTGGAAGTGACGAAGGGAAGTAAATTGCGACATACCTTTTCCTCGACAGTGAACATTAACACTCGAGAACCAGTAGTTTCCGATGAAATGCTCAGGACGGGTGTTCGGTATGTGTTTCCTAGTTCTGTGGTCGATATACATCTTCGAAAACCCGAAGTCAATCATGTAAAGGATTTTGTCGTTTTCTGCGAGACCCAGGACGATGTTTCCGAGCTGAACGTCGCGATGCAAGACCCCGCGCGAGTGCATGAACTCTAGCCGAGATATCTTGACAGGAGCGCAGTACGTCAGCTACGAGCAAGAGATGCAAGAGCGAGACAAAGAGCGGTGTGGAGGATAGATACGGGGAGCCATTGGCAGAAAATGGACGTGNGAAGCAAACAGGCAGAACACTGACCAGTTGTACCGCAATCGAGCAGACGGTCCGAAGATCGAACGGGGCTTTTCCGTTCTTTCGATATATCCCATCCAAGCTGCTCCCTAACAGNTCNATCGCCAGATAGTCGTACTTCCCTTGCACTCCGGCAGCCCAGAGCCTCGGCATACCNACGCCACCCTGGAGCAANGGATAGACAGCNCGCTCGCGAGCGTTGGTGGGNTAATCAATGTCGACATCCTGGATTTTGAGCGCCACAGTGTCTTGCCCTATAAATTAACAGNCTCAGCATCCGAAACGATGTCATGGTGCNTCTCANAATGGATCAGNGACTTACTCGTGACATGGACGGCCTCCCANGTTGCGCCTAGGGGAAAAGTCAGCTCGATCANGGATGGACATGCGGCGAACNCATGCGCACCCGAAACGCCTGAACCGAGCGGACGAACGAGAGCGTAGTTAGCGATGTAGGACGGAAGCATTACAAAGAGCNTTGCGAATNCAGTGTGAGTCACAAATCAAGATAGTAGTATGTGGAGTACGATAGGAATTATTGGGCCAGATTCGAGTCACAGTCGATAATGTGGAGTCAGAAAAAAACGCGTCCGCGAGCNCGCAGGTGGCGTGGCGGTATGTCGACGTCGCTNGAGGGGAGTTGGTGTTCAGACCAACAATGTAAAAACGCAGAAGAATTCGGTGTTCCAGATAGTGGTGTGCGTTATAGAAGTAAACANCACGCGTAGATGACTGCGACGACTCGTCCGACGGCGGTGGTTTGCGAACGACTTTCACTGAGTGGCGCGACATCACGAGATGTTCGAAACGTGCAGCGTGACCGCGTTCNCGTCTATTACATAAAATATCGCCGCGAGGTCTACACGCGGTTTCGGACGCGCCGTGACTCATGCAAGAACTTAAGCCGCTCGGGTTTAAACGTTTTTTACCTTTCAGTGACTCAGAATTCGGAGTCTGATTCTAACCATCGCTACATATATAAAGTGAGTTCGATACGTTTTAGCTAGAGCTCCAGTGCTTCTGTCTCTTTCCTTTGGACGTTCCCAGCCTCTATCAACCACCTAACTGTCAGTATTCATCAAACCGTCGTTGCGTCTCCATGAACAATTCCGACCAATTGGAATCTCCGACGAAAACTGTCCAGGTAGCTGGCGGTACCATCGAGCCGGATGCTTCGTCTGGCTTAAGCGCGGCGAGTCCTTCCAAAGCATCGGACTGGAAATACATCACAATCTCCTTGATCAGACATGCCCAGGTGCGGATTCATTTCTCTTCAAGTACTGTTTCTGCTTTAGTTTCTGACACTCAATCCGCAAATTGCACGAACGACATCATATAGTCCATGGAAAATTGCGGTCACAAAGACGTATCAGTAAACAGTTACACGGATGATGGGCCCGATCCTCTGAGCTCGTTAGGAGTCCTTCAAGCCGAAAGGCTTGGTCAGGAGTGGGCCGACGTTCCTATTACGGCCATCTATTCTTCGCCCTACGAACGTGCACTGCAAACCGCCAAATATTTGGCCGAGCACAACGGCTCGTGCCATGAAGTGCAGACTGACGAGGCGCTCATCGAGCGCAAGCTTGGAAAGTATGCCTTGATTTGCCTCCGACGTGGCGATGCCACGGGCTTCCTGGAAAACCGCGATGGGCCCAGAGGTTCCCACCCGGACACTGACCGACAATACACCCCACCCGGCGGCGGCGAGAGCCTGGACGACGTCAAATGGCGTGCATGGGACATTTTCTTGATGCTGGTGACGAGGTTTGCTGTGGGCTCCAACAGCGTACCGGAGGAATATCGTGCGGACGAGAAGTCGGAAATATGGTTGCAAGAAAAGTACCGGGAAGGGCTGTGGTACCACAAGATGCATGATTGCAAGCCCGGGGACNTNCCGGACGGCATCCCCCATATCGTGCTCGTCAGCCACAATGTCTTTCTGTGCGAATTCTATGAGATGCTTTTGCAAAGCGCGCATACAACGGGAACGCACTGGACTACTTACAGCCATTACATGAACACTGGATGGCACGTCTCCATTCCTTTGTCTTCATGTCACTCACCGCAACTATTTTCTAGGTCACGTCATGTCATCCGGTACAGGGAGGATTCAGATATCTCACTGCAATTTTGCAATCTGGAGACTCCTCTAGGTGCCGAGCGAATGGTGAAGTATATTCAATGATGGCACTAGCGCTTTCAGAACATCGCGTCGGTCACCGGTCATGACTCCTCGGAGGCAAAGTGCAGTTGTCGGGTGAATTCGTGTATGGGCCAACTGGTAGAATTATGAATATGGCTTCCACTATTGCACCTAGCTTTACATGGTCAGCCCTAACATTCATCATCAATGTAATTGAACAAATTAGCAGATCGATAAAGAGCTTTATGCTTTACAATGATGCCGTTGGTGATCAAGGCTTCCGTATATGGAGAATTGAACCAAGGATTGTTTTATGCATAAATAAAGTTCCAGCCGGATGCCGAAGCAGCGGCCTTCGATAGCCTTTGATTCGCTTCGAGTTCTTTCTTCGACTTCATCTTCTGCACAGTGAACATACATGTTTTTGTCATCGACGGCCGTTGGTGGCGAAGGGATACAGACGACCGGTCACATCAAGGATTGGATATGAGAGAGTCAGATAGAGCATTGCCGCGGTGAGTAAACTTGGATAATTCTAGTCCTCGCGACTCAACAACACAGATCGACTACAGTAATTTCAATGTAGGTCACTGCCCACAGTGATTCATGAGCAGTATCATAAACGCTCATAGCCTGCACTCGTAGCGATCATGGTCATAAGATCGATGGTGAGTACAAAGGACGATAACAGTGCACTAATTGTGGAAAGGGATAACCAGGATAGACCAGGAGAACAACGATGAAGGCCCTAGCGTCGGATACCTTATGCGCGCAACCTAGTCCATTTTCTTGCATGCATACAAAAGAGCACCAGGTTTCGCTACGATAGTCCCAGCATCCCTGCGATTCAACCGTATACTCAGCGTAACTTCGTTCATCGAAATCACTTCCCAGCCTCACACATCCTCTCAATACGTATGGCGCCTCATAAAAAGACGAACGGAAGCTCTTCCCAGAAGTCTTCCACGAAGAAGGCAAGGGCAGCATATTCCAAGAGTTCCTCTAAGATGGTCCAGCGGTCGCCCGAGCCCGAGACGCCTCATATCCCATGGAGATATCTCACTGTCTCTCTCATAAGAAACGCTGAAGTGAGGATTCGTGACCCTATCACACCCTTGTTTTCGATCGACTTACTCTCTGACAATGATCACGCTTGTAGTGCGAAAGCGATGCTGGCGAGAGGTTGAGATACGACGACGACGGAGATGACCCGCTGACCTCGGCGGGACGAGAGCAAGCCGAGTCGCTCGGCACCAAATGGGCTGACGTGCCCATCGCCGCGATCTACACCTCACCTCACGAACGCGCCCACGACACCGCCGAAGCGCTCGCCAAACCCAACGTCTCCAAGCCCAAAGTCTTGCCTCGCGAGATGCTCGTCGAACGCAAGTACGGGGAGACGGCGTGGAAGTACCTTCGAAACGGCAATGAACTCGAACAGCGGACCAAGTTCGGGGACAGGGGACCGGCGGATCGGACGTACGCCCCGCCCCATGGTGGTGAGAGCCGGCGGGAGGTCGGCCGTCGCGCACTGGCGGCAGTCAAGTCCCTATTCTATTGTCACGGAGTTGGACCCGAGAATGTGCCCAAAAAATATAGAGCAGAAGGCAAGACAAGACACTGGCTGAAAAGGAACGCCAACTGCAAACCCGATAGCCTCCCCTCGGTTCGCATACCCCACGTCGTGATCATCAGCGATCAGTGTTTTCTGAAAGAGTTTTATGAGATGTTGTTGGAAGTCCAGGACCCGGACGAAGAACACTGGGTCACTGCTACTGACTATGACAATGTTGCATGGTCTGCCCGTTTCCTCTCGTGCACTCTCATTCTCAGTACTCTGACTTTTTTTTTTCCATTCATCAATAGGTCCCGCCACTTCATTCGTTTACGCGAGGTGGAAAGTGGCCTCGAATTGGATGCTTGCAACTGGAACGCTCCTCCAGGATCCTCCAAGAAGTGGAAGTACCGCCACAGCGATCTTCCTGACTTCTACCCGTATGTACCTATTATCAGATGGTAGAGACTTGGGAATTGCGTAGAGGATGGACTTGCAGCGGATTGTCAATCGAGAGTTATTTCCTTTATTAATGCACAATGCCGCTGCACAGGTCTCAGCAGGAGACTTCGAAACTCATGATTCTAACTCATGATTGAAGCTGACGTTCCAAGCTCTTCCAAGCTGGCTTTCAAGCTACAATCTTGGGCTCGAGCTTAAAACAGAAAGCCTGTCGGCTGACTCGGCGCCAAACCTGCTAGTGAGTGCTTGCCAAAAGAGCTCCGTTCAGAGTGGGATGATATTGATTGCTCGCGCTGGAGGAGCTCTCCGAGGGCATCCCGCACGTCATGCTCGTCAGTCATGGCATGTTCCTAGCCCGAGTTTTACGAGATGTTATATTGGAATGTCACCACTACCGAGTTCATGTCCTCGCAAGCTGAACTCCCCACGAGTCCAAGTTCGTCTGCTAAGGACTGAGAAACTGAAGATAACAACAGATGGATTCACGAGAGAGACCGTCTATATCATGAGATACTTCGTACAAGGTTCTATCCCGACCTACAAATCAATACAAACTTACTTTCATTCAGACACCGCGACTTCCCGGGCTTCCAAGTTTTAAACCTTTCTTCCAAGCGTCGTTCAGACGTATTCTCCAACATATTGGTTCGTCTTGCCGCTCAGCTCCGCCTGCCTCTGGAGCGACTTAGGGGCGTCGAACCGGTCCATCATGATCTCAACGAGCTGGATCGTCTCCGCGTCCGCGAACGATTTGTCCGCCAACAACTTTGTCAGCTCTGTCTTGTTGTTCACGGTATACGACTTTGGCGCGGGCGTCATGCCGGCCGGAGCGAGCACATCGAGGAGCTGTGTCCACTTCCTACACGTCCAAAACGCATCGCCTGTGAGCAAAAGTATACTTACAAAGTGTGGTGGGAGAAAAAACGCACCAGTTGACGATGTCATTGTACTTGCGCACTTTTCCGTGCAACCACCGCTCGATAGTGTACCCGCTGTTGTTGAGCACAAAGATGATGGGCTTGAGGTTGTGGCGCATCATCGTCGAGAGCTCTTGCACCGTCAACTGCAAGCTTCCATCGCCGACGAACAGGATCGTGCGGCCCATATTAGTCTCGCGCGCTGCAAGGGCAGCCCCAAGCGTGCTCCCTGAGTGAGAGAAGAAAAAGTGAAAACAAAATCTTAGCAGCTGCCCATCCAGCCAGTAGTAAATCAAGGACACTTACCGACGGTCCAACCAATACTGCCCCACAAGATCTGACAGGCATAGATACAACCCCGCGGAAGCGGGATGTCGAGCACACCGAAAGTCGCCGTGCCCGTCTCGGACACGATGACGTCCCTCTCCCTGAAGAACGCGGCCATCGTGGGCCACAGCCATGCCTGCGAGATGAGATCGCCCATGCCGTCGTCCTTGGGGATCACCGCGGTGAACTTGGGCACCTCGAGTGCGCGGGCGTCGGATGAGTATGGGCGCAGGCGCGCGGTCAGCTTGGGAAGTAGGGACTTCATGCCAATGTTTGGGTAGTACGCATGTTGCACGCGGGTGTGATCCGAGTGGAGCTGTTAGGTGTTCAGGTCAGTTTAGACGAGACAAATCCAGGAAGGGGGGAGGGAAGAGGGACGCGTACTTCGATAGTAGAGCCTTGAGGGATATGATACGTGAAATTACCGGTGTTGAAATCGGATTTGAGACCGCCGATGGAGATGATGAGCTTCGCGGCCTCGACTTTCTCCTTGACCTCGGGACGCGAGATCGAGCCGACATAGATCTAGATCCAAACGGACAATGAGATCCCAAACTTTCATCGAGATCTGTCTGCCAAGCGAGATCACACTCACTCCGCCATACCGTTCGTATCCCTCCCACACTGCGGACTTGCCCATCGGGGCCGAGTACACCGGGAAACCAGTGCGCTCGATGAGCTCCCACGTCTCGTCCTTGACGCGATGCCGAATCGCGCAAGCGTCGATGAGGATGATGGCGTCGGATGCGGCCTTCTCGACGAGATTTATGATCTCTTTGAGTACGAATTCTTCGACTTCCGGGTCGTTCGGCGGGGGGTAGGGCACGAGGGGCGTATCCAGTTTACCACGCGGGATTTTAGCATAGACAATGTCAGTGGGGAGCATGAGGTAAACTGGGCGGGCCTACAGGTATCATCAATTCGAATGGAGAAACGGGGAAAAAAGAGGGAGATAAAAATCACCATCGTAATACAGTCGGTGAGGACACGGTCGATCTCGGAAGCTGCGCTTCGCTTGTCCATGAGATTCGATTGCGACCAGGTGAATTGCTCAGAGGCTTTGAGATACGCGTCGAATCTGCAATGGTCGAAACTCCTCAATCGGACTGAAAGTGCAGCCAAATGGATATTGGTGCGTACCTTCCGTCGCCGAGGGTATGATGGAGCATGGGCTTGTTCTTCTGCTGGGTGGTGCTAGGTACACCAGCGATGTGCAGAATGGGGACATGCTCAGAGAAAGCTCCTGCGACGCCGTTAATGGCGCTGAGCTCCCCAACACCAAAACTTTTGCAGCATATTCAGATGGATTCAGTAACAAGAAAGAATCGATAGGACGTACGTGGTGAGCAAACAGCCGATACTGTTTACTTTAACACGGGCGTAGCCATCAGCCGCGTACGCGGCATTGAGCTCGTTGCTGAATCAGGCTTTGAGGACGGAGGCCATGATCACATTAGGAAAGACGCACCAGTTGCCGATCCACTCGATCTTTTCGTGGTCTTCGACGAGGTCCTGCAGACATGGTCAATCCTCACCTCGCACAAAACAACAGGAAGATAAATGCATACCAGGAAACCTGTAGATATTCTCAGCTTCCTGACCGACGATACGGAGATTGTAACACTCACCTAGGTTGAAGTCACCGGGAACTCCAAACATAGACTAAGATCGAAAGATCAGAGTCAGCTTCGACTCCTGAAGTAGATCATGGGTATCTTACGGTGACACCGAGCTGGGTCAACCTCTCGAGCAGATAAGCACCGATGGTGATTTGGTCAGACATCGTCGAGGTGGTCGTGGGTGGTGAGAGTGGGGTGGCGGTGGTGGGAACGAGGAGGGACGAGAAGAGAGGTATTTATATGAAAGGGGACGGAAGAGGAGGATCGGGAGGGGCAGGAGATTATGCGCGGGCTTGAGAGGATCATGGACACCAGACAGGGCCAAAAGACGCAAGCCGCGGCCGGTGGAGACTGGTGGGCGTAGATCGATCCACGTTTTCGATGCACCTGCGTCATTTCCAACATTTATTTAAAGATATCAAAATTCTCTATCAAAGTTTCTGACCGTTCTCCCATTCGTTCAAACCTCAAACTCTTCTTGGCCGCAACATATGTAAGTTGATCAATTGTACGCTGACATTGCTTTATCTCCATCCCGTCCCTGGCCAGGATCCGAAGGTTGTTGTAAAAACAGAACAATAACATAAGCCCGAGACCGCGATGGCTGCTGCGGTTCATATTCTTTCGAGTCTTCGACCAGTCCACACAGGTCCACACCTTCCTCGACCAGCGGAGGCAGTTCGCGCTCGAAGTTCATTTTTCTCTCAACCTCATGGCCGCGCACCTCGCCATACATACATAGTACGATATCTCTTGCGGGGCCGAGATACCGCCTTCAGATTCGAAGCAACGGGCACTACCTTTCGGCCTCGACTGGATCATCGGTCTTTTTCAAAATTCTATGCCGACGGTATGCGGTCGTCGGCCACATACTTGGCATTTACCATTTATCGTTGCTGGAAGGATCTGCTGCTCAGATCCAGCTAATATGTACTGGTATGTACTGTATATGTTTCCGGCCTTCTGTTCACTACAGTGTGCTTTGACAACTTATACCAAGTCTTGACTTTCATAGGTGTCGAGCCCAATCCAAGTTTCGTCACCGCTCGGTGCTACCTTGGAAATTAAGATAAGTAAGTGAAGGCCAGTCCGTTGCTCGGGTCGTGAAGTACACCGCCATTTCGATCAGACATCGGAGTGATAATCAGAGTCCGAGGTCTGGTCTTACCTAGTTCCGTCACCTAACCCCATGTTCGAGCCGACGGACTTTGACAATGAGAGTGCCACTTTTGCTCCGTCAATCTCTGCGACTCCCAATACTCGTCTTCCACGATTCCCATGAACACCACATTCGATCGTTGTCGCGCGCCTTTCGATTCCCTCCTGCACGAATCTGCTACGAGAGGATTACACTACATCAACACCCCAGCACCAATAAGAACACAACTCACATTTTCTTATAACGCCTTTATGTTCCTCCCAACCACCCCCAACGAAATCCGATGCAAGTTCAATGCTCGAAACCCGTAAGCAACTGCCCACCTCATAATCTCCGTGCCATACGCTCCCCAAGATGGCAGAGCGAAGGATCCTGGATCTCCAGAATAAACTTGATTGTTTATAAGTACCCAGTCTCAGAAATCGTCTGATACTCATCGATGTTTCTCGAATAAGTACATCGTCAAGGCACCGACGTGCCCATGCATCAGTGACTCGATGCTAAGCCTAACCTCCGGTGCGCTGCATATTTTTCTTCACATGCTTATAATTACTGTAGTCGTACCTGCCATTACACCAGGACGGTGCCCCAAACACGCGATCTTTCGCTCTGATCCTGTACAGGACTGATGGTTCGTATGACATCCGGAGACTCACCACCTTATAGTATCAAGATTCAGGGAAAGTTCCTCGATGTACAATGTCGAGCGTCGGCCCTCAAATAAAGTGAACACGCAACCTTGACCTGATCAGTTCACGGTTGCAGCAGCTACAGGACTGCGACATCTGCCCAAGTGTCGAAAACTCGTTGCTGATTCTATCGTCTGCACCAAAGGTTCCGAGGTGACTAGCGAACGCATAAATGGACCTAGAGCTCGAGCTCGGTTTCTGCTGTACGTACAGTTAAGACGACAGTATGCGACAATATATTCATGTGGAATGTTCCAGGGTGCTGTGAGGATTAGAAGTACACTACACAGACGGTGCCTACGTGTATGGATTACAAGCTGAGATCGAGTCCGAGGGTAGATGGATGGAACCAGGAGACCGAGGAGAGTAAATGTGAGAGATATTGATGCAACTTCGCAGAAATGTGAGAATCAACGGAGACGGACGGACGGACAGATGGAGGAAAAGCCGGAAAAAATATGTACATATACTGTATGCATGCTGCGCATGACCCTAGACACTTCATCAGCAAACGAGCATCGTAGCTGAGACCGAGATGAAATGATACACACCTGAAGACCCAAAGAAAACTCCTAGTGAAACCTAAGCCGCTCTCCCAATGTATTCCCAAGTTCGATTTCGTGACTGGTCACGAAAATTCGTGCACCCTACGATCGCGACATCATCCAAAGAAGACACACTCAACACGCCCCTCCTGACCGCCTCGTCTGTCTCGAGAACCCTAGAGCGCAATGCCTCGACGATCGCGTCGCCGCTCAATCTCTGACAATTGAATAGTTCCAAGCTCTTCAACCGCGGCAGCATCGCGACGCAAACAAACTGCCTGTGCCCGTCCGTATCCTGACTCCACTCCGCCGGCCATCCACCGCGCATGCCATCGCACCACGGTACGAGCCACGGGGAGAGCATGCGCACGACGCGGTCGGCCATGTCCGACGCGACGATCCGGAACTCCTCGAGCGCGGACGCGCGCTCGAAGAACCAGCGGAAGTCCTTCGTCCGCATGTCGGCGTAATCCATCTCCAGTACCCGCAGTGCCGGGTCGCACCGCCGGAACAGGCTACGCAGCCCCATGCCCGTCGCGTGGTCACTGTGCGGCGACTGAGAAAAGTCATCACACTCGTCGTCACTGTCGCCATCTTCGCGTCCATCCTCATATTCGTCCTCGTCAGCTTCAGAGTGCAGAGTGATCGCGGGGATGAATTGGGACGGGAAGTCATCTGGCGATGACGGGACGAGACGAGGAGAGTCGGTAGGGCTGGGCGAGGGGGAAGGATGGAGGCAGCGGCGCTGGAGATTCGAAGGCAATCCGCTTTTTACGTATTCGAGGGAGATATGGATTGTGGACGGTAAACCTGAAATCGACGTTGAGGTGCTCGAGATAGAGCTCCTTCAAGTTTGGGGAATCGATGTAAGACAGAATGATGCGCGTGGACAGGGTACTGTGCAGGACAAGGGAACGTAACCGAGGGAGATAAGGGACAGGTGGTGGTTTATCGAGGTCTTCCGCACGTACGTCAGCCTCGACCATAGTTCCCGTAAAAGATAGAAACTCGAGCTCAGGACAAGCAGTCAGGAGTTGGAGGAGGTCAATGGGGTGAATATTCATGGTCAACGAGAAGGGATTGGAAGGGCTATCCTGGATAAATAAGGAGACGAAGCGAAGAGGAGTCGGGATGGCCAATGGTAGACGTGAGACGGTGATGTCCATGAATAGGAGGTTGGACTTGAGCGAGGTGGTGTAGGGCTTGAAGATTCCTGACATAACCTGGGTTGACGACGAAGATTCCTCACCATCCGACTGCGACTGGTCGAAATCATCGTCAATGTCCTCAAAGTCCACATTGATGTCCAGCTGCTCCAGTTTTGGCTTCCCAGCGTCGACGTCCCAGAAGTCGAAAAAAACGCGCATATTCCTCCTTCTTTCCTCTTATCCTGCAGGACCTCCATCGACTCAGATGAGGGAGAAACGGAGAGAGAAAGGGTAACACGGTGTCGCGGGAGGAGATGGCGATATCGACGTCAAAATCAAGATTCTTTGATCGGACAAGGAATGTGCGGGCAATGCCATTAGAGACCTTAGACGTCATGAGCAAGTCATCGAGGACGATGTGTTGAAAGATACGCGGAGAGAGATTGATGATTTCTCTCCACCGACGGCATATCTGCCCGAGAATAATTGGAGTTATCGCGGCGGCATGGGCGCAGTAGACGAAGATCTCAATAAGAAGTTCAACAGGAAGACTATCAATAGGTGCTGTCCATGCGGATTCCTGAGTATGGAGACGAAATATTTGAGAGCTAAGCGCATCCATGGGTCAAGGAGGCACGGGTCGGGGTTGAAGCAAGCCAGCCACGAAGAGCGGGGAAGTACTTCAGCAGGGCCCGGTCGTGGGAAAGCTGTGTATCACTGGCAGCTGCACCGCTGGGCACCATTGACCCAGCTACATCATTTGGCTGGTGGCATCGCACTCGGTGTATAGAAACAAAGATCTGTTTGACCACCCGTCAGTCAGTTCTGCAGCAATTGATTGACAGAGACAGCTGTGCAGACATGTTCATGTAAGTACTGCCATCGGAACCTGGCCTCAAATTCCGAGTCTTTCACGTTTCAGTCATAAAACATTTACGTAATACAAGAACTGCACAGGAGTGGCTGCTGACTTTGAACTCTGATTTGAACTCTAATCGTACATACCACAACGCACGCCCTCATCGTCGCGCCCGCCGCTCTCCGCCCTCTCCCCCTCAAGGTAATCTCTCCATTCACTCAAAATGCCAGGTGTACGTGATATCAGGTCGGTGCGATGGTTCACTCGTGCATTTCAGTCTCACAATCGTCTCTGCAGCGCGGAAGCTTTCATTACCGCATACGCATCCCATCTCAAGCGTTCGGGCAAGCTTGAGGTCCCCACCTGGGTCGACATCGTCAAAACCGGCGCGTACAAGGAACTCGCCCCATACGATCCCGATTGGTACTATGTCCGCTCAGGTCCGACCCCTTCGTCCTTCTTTCCTCCGTCCAGCCACGTTTGACTGCATTTTCAGCTGCTGTCGCACGGCACATCTACCTCCGCAAAGACGTCGGCATTGGCGCACTGACGAAGCTCCACGGTGGCCGCAACCGTCGCGGCAACCGCCCCTCGCACCACGGCAATGCTTCCGCCTCGGTGCAGCGCAAGGTCTGCCAGTCCCTTGAGAAGATTGGTGTCCTAGAGAAGTCTGCAAACGGCGGCCGGAGAATCAGCCAGGACGGTCAGCGGGATTTGGACCGCATCGCAACTGCTGTCGTTGAGGCCGAGCGGGAAGAGGAAGAGGAGGAAGAGGAGGAGGCTGAGGAGGAGGAAGAGGAGTAAGCGTTGGACGACTTGTTCTGGGACGGGTTCTTAGGTGGCGTATGCATGTTCCCCTCATTTTTCTTATCCTGTATGACTGCATGCGCCTCATCATCCAAAATATGGCATTAGCATCCTTTTTTTTATTGTCTCCCTGTATCTCCAGGTGCTCACCATAAATCATGCGTGTGAAGTTTACTGCCCAGCTGTCTTTCTTGAAACCCGACCTTTTCGCTTTGACAGGGCAGATCCATCTTTCATTGATTGATCGCACAGGTGAGCTAAAATTTACAGGTCACATCCTTGAAGACACAAAATCTATATTACGAACCTTTCCTTTGCCTCAACTTAGCTCGTCAGACATCATCCCAATATCAATTTCCATCACTAATACATCTGATTTTGGTATAACAGGTCGGGATTCTCCATCATCATATTCATTCCTGTACTTTGATTGCACTCCGGGTAAGAATCAAGAAGATATCTGCAACGCTGCGAAGATTTCAGAACCCCATCACACTCCTTTCCTGCTCAATTGCCCTGATCACATCGAAAACTTCTCCTAGCGCAATCCACCCAAAGCTCTTGGCACCGAACATCGTCTCTGAAGATCGCGAGACCATCCACGCCGCCCACGCTCGATGCAGCCCTTCTTCATCCGTGGCATTCTCACCTGCAAGTTTCTGTTTCATATCCTTGACGAGGAGACTCGTCTGATCGCGCAGTTTCGCCATCGCATCTTTCCGTCTCTTCTTCTGCGAACACTTAGCGACGATTGTGCCGACGACTGCTTCCTCCTCCGTGAGCATGGCCGCTCGGTGGTGCGTAACTGTATTGGAAGCACAGATCGTCTGCAAGTCCAGAGCGTATGTGTTCAAAAGGTCGACGGCGGACTCCAGGTAATTAGGATCCGCCTCCAGGGAGGCAAATCCCACTGTACTCGCAACCTTGCGGGCCACCGCGGTATATACAACGTCGTCCTGCGGATCATCGAGCGACAACTGCGCAAGGACATCCTCCAGCGTGGACTCACGACCAGACTGCACCTGCCGGCGCTCCAATCGCGCCGCTTGCTTCGCGGTCTGCAAGGCCGGCAGGTCGATGCCACGGAACAGCCTTCCGATCGCCTTCGAGCTTTGGTAGAACTCGGCAGACGATTCCGCGTCTATCGTCTCTGGCGCGTTCCAATCAGGACGAGACGGGAACAGGGTCCTGGGTATTTTGTCCAACGGGACCGGTTGTCCGCTCTTTGGATAGTCGACGGCGTCGCTGTGAAGCTGTCCTAGTTCCAGACAAGCGGGCTCGAAAATGCCCTTTTGCTGGCTTTGATCAGCGATGACGAGCCAGGTAATCGCGACAAGCCCGAGAATCTGCAGGGCATGCCACTCAGTGAGTAACCTAGGAAATCGGCCGAGGAAAAAACTACGCACGTCACTATTGATGTAGTCTGCGACGAAATCTGCGACATCGTCCATCGTGCTGGGACGGTCCAGCTTCCTCTTCGGTGCGACATTGTAGGCCGCAGGTTCATAGGTTTGCGTGGGAATCAAGTCGGGCATCGGCGTAACGTTGTACTGGTCGCCATCCAAGTCCCCTCCGCCCAAGTAAGATGGTAGGGGCCGGTCACCTGGTCAGAGTGTCAGTATCTTTTGGGCAGTTTCTAAACAGACGGCACACTAGCCTTGAATGGAAAACACCACAGTATTTGGAAGTGGCTCCTTGGCGAAGGGTGACCCTACCGGTGGAGGACCTATGGCTTCGACGACTTGGACATCGCCGGGGTGGATGGTAGGCGATCGTGAGATGACAACGCGTCCTTTGAGATAAAATGGGGGGCGATTGGGATAGCGGACACACGCGAACACTTGACCCTCCTTGAGATAGTCATGAATATCAGCCACACCAACCAAGGTGTAGCCGTCCGGAACGGGAATCCTAGCATGGTGTTTCAAGTCACGGAGGATGTGATGTTTCGCGAACTCCAACATCTGTTGATAAAAGTCGTCCTCAAATGTGGGCACTCCCAACCTTGAGAGGTTCGAAAGGACGGAGGACAACCGGAAAGACGTCCCCAGGCCGAACATATCAAACAAGTTTCCAGCGGCCTCCAGTGACTCGGTGGATTTCTCAACGTACTGGACTGCGTCATTCTGTAACTTCTCAAAAACAGGATACGGGACGCCGAGGCCCTCGAGGATCATGATGAGGGGTCGATTGAGATAATACTTGCTAGGCTGAACGAATGCCTGAGCTATCTCTACCCCAAGCGAGTCGGGGGCGTTAAACTTGATCATCGAGGGTCGCAGGCAGATGGCACGGCCAAGAAGTTTGTAGTCGACGCTGAGCATGCCTTTCGATCCCTGGAAGCGAACCTGGAACGCGCGCGGATAAGCTATACCGCCACGGCGGGTAGATCGTTTGTTCCTCTTCTGCAGCTCCTTCCAAATATCGCGCGCCAGTTCTTTGGAGAGAGTCCCCACACCATCCGTGAAGCACCACTTCTCGTTGGGCCTCTCGACGCCATCTATGCGCTTGGGTTTCTCGATGTCATCGACACGAATGATCTCGTCGGCCTCCACGACGATGGATGGATCTGTCGCGGTGAATGCCTGGGAGATCCTGGCACCGTAACGTGCTGGACACTTCATCAAATCGATGTCCCATTCGAGATTGTCGAACCTCCCCAGCGACTCGATGATCGCGGGCGCGCTGACTCGCTGGTTGGCTGGATCCTTGATCACGAACCACACCGTGTGCGATTTGAGCGCCGACTGCGAGTATCCGAGAAACTGAAATTTACGGCCGACGATCGACAGTCCCTCCCGCAAGTCGTGCTTGACCCAGCGCTCGATGAACTGTGGACCGTCGATCTCCCTGTCATGCTGGTACTGGAACCCGTTCTCCTCAATGAAACTGACCCGGACGAAACAGTCGTGATCGTTCGCGTACATTCGCATGACGCGATTGGAGCGTTCGGGTAGAGGGCCCGCGAGTTGAATCGTAGTTGGGGTGACGGAGACATGATAGCAGTAGAAAAGGTCGTCGGAGGGCGGTCGTCGATTCAGGAGGGAATGGGTCGAAGCTAAAAAATCCCGTTCGCAACGATTATAGACTTCTATGAAGATTTCGTCCACACTGTCGGAACCGTCTTCCGAGCTCCAGAAAACCACCTTCACCTGGCCCGCGAAGTATTGAAGAAGCTCAGCTGCAAAAGCTGTTCCCTTCCATAAGACAATGTTCTCGATGCGGCGCTGAATACTCAACATCTCCTGCAAGTCGGCTGACAAGCTTCGCGAGATCGCTTCGACCTGGAAAGCCACTCCCCAGTCCAACGTCTCTAGCCATGCGTAATATTGATCCACGTTCGCTTGACTGAACAGATCACGATTCTCGGCCAGATGGGAAAAATTCTTCGGTTTGCGAATATGAATCTTTTGACCAAGGTCCCTGAATTTCGCCAAACCGTCTCGCTTGCAAATGAGACGAATTGCCAAGGACGCGTACGGTAGAACACGCCAGTAGTCCGGGTCTTCCGATTGGGAGTATAGCCCACGCATTCTCTGTCTTTTCTGTTCCTGATCAAAGGCGAAGTCAAATTCAAAGCTCGGGTGTGAGGCCAGAGACAGAAAAATGGTGGAAAGTCTCGAATCATGGCCCGTAGCAGACCATAGAAGTTGTGAAAGTTGCACCACGATTGAGCGAGTGAGAGAGCCGTCCGATATATTGATGCGTATCTCGCGCCTTTCCCCCGAAAATACGAGATGACAACCAGAAGAGAACGATTTTTGCCACTCGACGGAGAAACAGCCGTCTCTGGTTTCCCATCCTAGCTGGAGGGTCTCGATAGAAATCGAAGTGGATTGCAATGTGTCCAGCATCTCCTGTCTCTGCTGTAGTGCCTCGGCGTCTTGATACGGGAGCCGCCGGATATTCTCAACGATGTGGGGACGGGCCTGCTTGTTGCTAAGCGTAAGGATCAAGCACTTTCTGTTTACAAAAATGGGCCTCCTAGGAGTGGCGCCCCCACTTTGTTGCAACAGATACTCGCCGATCTCCCGCGTGGGTAGCGTCAGCACACCTGAACCGCCATGATTTTGATGAGGGATTGGCCTTCTCGATGCGAAAAGATAGACATGGAAATTGACCAGTGAAGGGGAGTACGACGAGTACTGCGAAGAATGCAATTCAGAGGCAAGCTTATTCTGAACATCAAGCTTTGTCGAATTAGAGTCGATGTTTCTCATGAAGATCTCCATGCTAAAACAGAGAGTTAAGTGCTCGTCGCCAACACGAGAACCTAGTAAACACTCACACGAAGAGTGGGACGTTGCTTTGAGAGACCTCTATCGGCGGTCCTTATGTATGCCCTGCGCAGCGCTTATGAGCATACAGGATGCTTGTGGTGACCCAGTGGTGACTTAAACTGAATAGGAAGAAATAAACGCCGTGCTTTTCTTGATAACGCGAGGACAAACCTTGTTAGGATGCTCTAATCTGGTCTGGAGTGTGCACAACCAATCAGCTATGATGCCATGTGAACGGACTGGCCGCAACGGTGAAGAGATGTAGATAGTATGGTGCTGCGGCAGGAGGAAAGGGAAAAGACTGGATCTTTCTGATTCTTGACTTGCGTCGGGCGCCCAAGCATGCTGCCCCGTGCCCTCGTCGACGTCAACGAATGATCCGAACTTGAACAAGGTTCACAGTGCTACTGCGCAGCGCAGTCCTCCTTGAAGATCGTGAAGCTCGAACTTGTCATGAGGCCGAGCGAGATAATTTTTTTTGTGTTGGAGTCCCAACTCGAGCATGGATGGATGTGGTACCGGGGTCCGAGCCACTATCTGATCTGTCCGGGTCCCCGACTCTGGGATCTGCTAAAATACCATACCACGTGACACGTCGGACTACATGCATCACCAAAATGGATTTCATATCTTGCAATGCTCAACGTTTCGATGTTAACTTTGAAATGGTTTTCTTCGAACAGGTAATGTCTATCTACTTACAGCCGAATTCTTACAACGATTAGCAATGATCATCTATTCGAGAAGTCGATCCATGTCCTTGTTGAGGCCAAGTTGACGCTTGTGTTACTATTCCGGACGTACTGCTATTGTACTCGAGAACTAGGACTGGGGTGGTGCGAGCTCTGGGACCCATATATAAGTAAGTCCTGTTCGTGCAGACAAGTACCTTTATACACCCATCTACTCCTTTGACCGAACACTCCGTCTTCGCAAACCGCTTTGCATTCAATGGGTCAGCGTCACCAGGTATACGTCGTTGCCCGCGTCCGTAGCACCAATGCTACTCTTGCTGATGCCCCAGCAAAATACCGTTGCATCGTCGCATTGCACCACCAATGGTGTTACGGCCGCCTACCGCTGCTCGCTACCCGCCGCTTCCTGACACTTGTCAAGTTTCCCGAGAACGCAGAAATCATCCGCTGGGAGCTCGATCACATCCAGGACAAAGGTGAGGAGAAGAACAAGAACAAGAAGAACAAGAAAAATACGCTCTGCCCGTACACTGCTTTTTTACTCTCCACGAGCTGGACGGCATCTTTGGCGGACCCAGAAAACCCCTATGCCAGTAGTTCTTTCCTTTTCAACCCCAACATGGGAAGTGCTAACATGGGTGAGAGGCATCTCAAATTTCAGCTTTGCGAATCTTGACTGAAGTGATATGGCCCAGATAATAACGACGGGATCACCGTCATCGATATCAGTGATCCCTTGAGCCCCGCTTACTGCTATGTGAAACGTCTTCCGGGCGGCAGACCGCTCACAGCTAAGAAGTATTGTCGTTCTTATTATCCTGAACCCGACCCCGAGGAACTGGCCAAGAGCGACGAGCAAGAACGTGCTATCGAAGAACATGTTGCCGAAGTAATTGCGTCACTGGACGGAGAGAAAGTATTGGAACACAGAGTGCTCGCGGAGACCTGGCCTCTTGAATATCGCAAAGGATACCTCAAGGCTCATCCAGACGGCGATTCTGACGTGTCTTCTACTCCGTCATCCGATTCACCCAAACGCATCCCGGAGCTTGTTGAAATGGCCATCGCGCCTGCTATCACCGCGGTCATCCAGGGTGGAGACTTGGCCGACATTCAAAACATCCTCGCACAGCCTGACAGGCACGCCATCGTCAAAGAAAATCTTACAAAGTTCTCCCCTTTCCCTGACGAGGCGATACCCATCTTGTCGGACGTGCTAGGCTTTGAACTCGAGTCCAACAAAAAGTCTGTCGACATAACCTCCTTGCCACTGAGCACAGCCCAAATTCTCCAGCTCCTCGCTTCCTTCGACGGCGTCGAGGTGTTGAACCTATCGTACAACCCACTTGTTGCATCTGATACCATAGAAGAGATTCTCGCCAAGCACCACTCACTGAGGCGCATCGTCTGCCTTGCTTGTCCTTCGCTGAGTGATGCAGACGTTGCTTCACTCCTCTCTGACAAACCCGACCTCTTCAATCCCCTCGATGCCTTCATCCACCCCTACTTCCTCAACCCAACCACCCGCACAAAAGCCGCATTCTCAATGGCCTCAATGTCGAGGAACAGGTTCCCATACACCATCTCCCTTCCCACCATCACACCCACCCGCATCGTGCAAGCACTCATCGACTTTACATCGGCATTGCGCGACGAAGCGCAAGCCCTCATCAATGGCATCCTGAGCGAGTCGAGTCCTGTGAAGGCCGTGATTACTGGATGGCGAAAGGAAGGCCAGTCGTGGGACGAGCGCAGCGTCGTCGTCGTGCCGCGGGCCGGGCACCCCGTGAGTGAAGGATGGATCTGCATCTTGGCTCTCGACGATCTCCGCATGCGCGAAACGGGCCCCGGGTGGGCATTCGTAGACATGGACGCCTCGCGCCCGCCGTCGACCTCCGACGGTGCCGATTCGAGCAATGTCGATGCCAAATCGAGCACTACTGCTGTCGATGATGTCGAAAACAACGAGGACGGCGCAGATACCAAAGCCACTGATACCAAAGCGGATGAAGAGGGTCAGACGTCCGATGAGAGCCTGACGTCCGATGACCTCGAGAGCCTGATGCCCGCGCAGCCCATCTACAAAGTCTACGACTTGCGAGACTTCCTCGCCCGTTTCTCAGACCGCCCGGGACGCGTCCCCGCACCAGAGGCGAGCGTCGCGCTGCTGGAGGAACAGCTGGATGTCTTGAAGCAGAAGTATGGCGCGAAAACTGATGACCCCGGACGACGTCGCGGCCTTCATGAGACGGGACTGTCACTTCGAGAGCCGTTCCTTCAAATGTGAGGTCTGCACAGCGTGAAGCAGCACTCAGATTCTTCTTGAGTACGTGTAGTGTTCCAGTCTGTTTCTGAGGTAGATGCCATCTCCCCCGCGGGCAAAGTCACGAAGAAAACTGTGTTGTAAGAGTACTCCCATAAATTAAGACGCCTTTTGAACTCCCTCGAGAATTCACTTGAACGATGAGCAAGTCTGAGGGTAATTTTCAATCTGCCCATGATCATTATGGAGGAAAGCCATTTGGTCTGCCAGGATCATGGAGCAGCAGCGAAAAAAGAAATCGTGTCAAAANTCGACCATGGTCCCCATAAGTTTACACGTGCAATTGTAGCAGATTTAGTATAAATATACACAAGAAAACTTGGGAAGGGATATCGTGTGGGTAGTAAGTGAATGGATGCTCTACATACACATCCCGTCAGTATGTAACTGTTGAAGGACATCGGCAAGCGACAAGGGCCCTGGGGTAAAAGCAAGCAAGCAAGCAAAAAATTAGCTGCCCAATATCGAATGAAATGTCGCCTCAAAAAAAAATAGACCCGGATATCATCATCATACAGATAACAACCACAACAGCAAAAAAAAAAAAACACTACAACAAATCACGATAGATCGTCAGAGACAAGAAAGATCAGGAGGTATTCCAGCCAACGTGCGCAGTGCACGCNTTGGGCTACTTGGTTTGTGGCGTGTAATCTATNACCTCGGTGTCGACCGTGATNTTGACACCAAGGCTGGCAGGCGGTGTGCGTGCGCCGGGGCGCGTGTCGAGTGCGATCTCCTTGGTGTCGCCCTCNTGAAGGCTGCTCTTGTTNTCGNCAGCGTCGATCCAGTGCTCTGGCTTCTGGCCCATGCCGTCGAGCGTGTACGTCGGCGCGGGGTGCTGCGAGTTGATTTGGAGCACGTTCGGCCCGTAGGCGTTGGGATGCGTGCGCGACNTGTTGCCGCGCGANCCGGTGTTGGTGTTGGAGCTCGCTGTGACGGAGGCGCCGGCGAAAGAGCCGCCCGAGTTGAGTGAGCCACGCACNGAGAGGATGATGCGAAGGGTCATTGTGGTCGTGATGACGGCCGCCATGCTATGCGAATGCAGTGGGTAAGGATGATGTTTAGAGATGAAACGCGGATGGGCTTACCTGGTGACGATCGTTTTGACGCTGTCNGTCTCATCTGTGGGAGCGATGATGAACCAGAATAGCATGTTCACCGTGTTCACGATCCAGATGGCCTAAAATAGGGCGGGCGTTAAGATCGTGACGGAATGATGAAACCATGATGCTTACGCCGTACAAGTTGAGCCCGTCACGGAGCATCAACTTCCACATGCTGAGGGGTTTCACTTGGAGAGATTGCACAGAGCGCAAAACGGCGAGGGCGAACTGCCAAAGACACAGATCAATTTTTGCGCCAACCCTGTGATTTTAAACGGAACACGTACCGAGGCGGTGTACAAAATAGTGGTGGAAAGCCAGTAGATGCCAACCCAGTTATGTTTCGGACCAGCAATGCANCCTTGGCCATCCTCCAAAGGTACAGCTGAATCCCCCAGATACTGTTAGTACCGNATCTACTTGAAGACGCGCATACAAGGGAGGGAAGTGCATACAATGNTAGAATCCACAGCAGATGGCGGTAACGACAATTTGGACAGCAAGGAGCCCACCCATGACGCTCAAAATGGACCGACTTCTNTCNTGAATAGCATAAACTCGGATAACATGAACAGCTATACACATGAACCAGATTCGTCAATTTGGTGCTGAACAGGTTTCGTTTCAATTTGAGGATACGTACAGGAACATGCAGCGAGAAGGATGGCTGTGCATATAGGCTCGAAAAGATAAAANGAACGGCACATCTGGATGACCAGACGCTTGTTTAGAACGGGAGACTTGGGAGAAAGGTCAAGACACACCGATTGTGACCAGCTCGAATCGAAAAATGCCACGCCTGAAGATCGCATCAAGNGTTAGCAGAGCGGTGCAAGGTATGCAACTCAGCCAGTGAACCTGGACGTACCGACAATGATAAACTCAATGGGCATGAATACCCGCAAGAAGTAGTAGACCATCTTGAGGACGGGCCATCCCTCCAGCCTAAGGAGCTTCCAGCTCCTCGGACTCAAGACCAGGGTATCCCATGCCGCGACNGTGAGGGTGCACACGAAGAAATACTTGTGCGCGGAGAGGTGGGGCGATAGGNTGAGNTAATNGGGTAAATCTGNGGTGGAGAGGGACATGGGGGGATGGTCGGGGGAGAAGAAGATAGAGGGANGGGNGATGACGGCGACGAGCGCCCTGCTCGAGGGGCTTGAGTGTCTTGTAGTTGTCACCGTGGAAAATGATCAGAGATGCTCTCCATTCCATCAAACGCCCCGCGCTGTCGGGGTCCTNGGCAATTTCCCCTCCAATCCCCCTCACAATCTCACCTCTCCCACTCGTTTTTTCCACACTTGTATCCAAATCCGTCCCACNTTTCCCAAGAATATCGTGTTGCTGAACCCGGAACTCGAGNCGTTCTTCCCGAGNATTCAGTCGTCCCCTCTTCCTTCGCGCACAAAATCATTTCAGCTCTTGAAAAGTGTGCACGGCCTGAGAAGAGCTGCACACGCCTTTGAACAAGTGTGCGTACTCATCGTGCTCGCCTGTGGGAGAGTCAGTTGATCAGGTAAGTATCTGNATAGACGACGACCTCGGTACTGTNCCCCTGACACCGCACTTCACGCACTTTGCAATCGGTCTCAGTTGCATCCAATCGTATCTCCGCATCATCCGCATGTACAGCAATCCGCATANCNTGCGCTGATGTGNGGATTTCAATGATGTGATGATCATTCGTAGCAACGTACGTAGCTATGTGCAATGTCATTCGAACTCACGGAGTAGACTCTTTTTGTTCTACTTTGTTCTACTGAACAGTGGGCATTCGCNGTCCGCCTACAACACAAGGTGAGCAGACACGCGGGCAAGGCGGGTAGGACCGTTGCCAATGCTACCTGCGTGCACGTGTATTTGCANCACTGTGAACGGCCATCGACATCACGAGAAGTCGAACGATTGCACAATCTCAGTTCCAGGGGCCGTCCCGAGGCGGCGCGCTCATTTTACGGATGAGTAGTGTACATATATATACCGTCCCGTTGATCCTTCATACTTGGCAGTGGAACAGTGCCGCATCGGGGAACAGCAGAGCCTCCGTCGTCCATCTCCGGGTCAGGCATTTGTGAAAATTGTGCGCACGGGTTTGATCGTATCGCGCAACGGAAGCATCTATCAATCGCTCGGCGCCGCTGCCAGTTTTACAATCATAACAAATTATGATGCTTGTGGAAGCAACCGCATCTATGATCGATGGATAGAAAGGGAAGCGGTCACGAAGAGAACAAGGAAGCCCCCAATTTTTTATGAGGATCCTGGCTCCTTTGATCAGTCTCTACACCCTCAAACGACACTTTACCAAGTCATCTCTCTAACTATTACCCTCAGACCATCGCCGCGGAGGTACAATCTTGAGAGTAGGTACCAGGAACGTTGAACATAGATCATGTCTAGGACTAGCGACGATTTCTGCCCAGGTCTTATGTATACGAGTATTACATGCGTGATAACAAACTGATGATACAGCTCTATGAGCAGATTGTGTATAATATGTGTGCGCCAATAAACTACAACCATGTAGTTGCTACCAACTCGAGGATTTACACCTTAGAATAGGAATCTTCATCACAAAACAACTACACGGCCGACACTCTCGATCGAATTCGCAGAGGAACATCTGGAGCATAGCGGGACTTTGCTCGGAGAGTCGGACCATATCTGCATGCGCAAAATTCAAAATGTGAGGAAATTTTCCGTAGAGGGACAGAGTGGCCAAGATGGGTGCCTACCGTCGAAGGACGAAGGGTATAGGCGTCATGCCGAGGGCGATGAATCCAAGCAACGTCGATGCCCATCGCGGATTAAGCGCATTGTACATCTGCGTCGCGAATAGCTGACCTCGAAGACGATTGAGTGAGACAACAAATTCTGATATAGATGTACACCTACCGGGAAAGCGGCCCCGAAAAGGCTTCTGACGACCGTGGATGCAGCAAGGGCGGACGCGGCAATGAAGAGGTAAGTATCAATGATGTAATTGAAGAGCGAAAGCTGTGTGACAAAAAGAGTTGTTGAAGACCAGACTGAGAAGTGGGAGGAATAAGACCGAACGCACGAAGATGCCGAGGATACTGAATCCCATAACTCCGCCGGCCATGAGAGGAGACCAAAGCGATATCGACGGATAGGAGGTCCAACCAAACCAGAAGAACGAGATCGCAAAGAGCGGAGCGCAGACCATGGTGATCTCCAAACGTTTTTCTGGAGGTACGAGGTTCGGCGCGTACTCATCGACGTATCGCTCGTAACGAGGGTTGAACACAATCAAGTACTAAGCATACACGGATCAGCGAGGATATTGCCATGTACCTGACAATCGCCTTACGAAAATAACACCCAAAAACCCGCCGATAGAAATGGGAAGGAACATGAGGCCGGTGACACCTGGCTACTTTTCAGCTGGTGCAAGATTGTGAAGCCGATCATCCAAACGCGCCTTCGTTCAAATGGTGCCCCTCAGTAAAGACGATAGGGTATGCTTCAAACAGCAGATATAGGCATCCATACATGAACTGCGACGATGTCATCAACATACGCCACAGAAGAAGAGGATGCAGAGATAAACCTACACTCATGTACATGGTTATTGCGAACAACATCGGCTCCCGAAACATAATTTTGAAAGGCTTCGCCAATATCTTTTCTAGCTGTTTACTGAAAGAGCCGTCTTCCTCTTCCAAGGGCGCGAAGTACCTTTCATCGTTCGTGTCCTTCCGGAGCTTTTTGGCTTTGGCGACTAAAATCGCGGGCCTGAAACAAGCATTTATCAAAGGATGTTCAGAATCATTTGTATGGAAAGAATAGATATGAAGTCTCACCCGTAAGTCTCAGGCATCGTGAGGAGCAACAAAACGAGACACGCTCCGGCCTGATGAAAGGAAAAAAAAATTGAATTAAAACCGTCATTTCGTATCACATACGAAATGGAAACTCACAAAAATCGCCAGCACCCAAAACAGCCATCGCCAAGAAGCGCCGCCGACACTGATCCACCCCGAGACGACCGGTCCAAGTGCGGGTCCCGCGAAGGGCGCGACTGCGAAAAGCGTCATCGCCTTGCCTCGGGTCTTCGCATCCCACACATCGCTGACGACACCTCTGCAGGCCTGGTCAATAAGATAATTTGTTAATGTTGAAAGGCAACGCACCCACTGTTCGTCAAAGGAGCGGCCGCAAAACAACCGCTGAGGAATCGGAAGACGAGGAGAGAAGCAGTGTTTCTTGAGAGCGCGCATCCCACCTGAAAGCCCTGTTGATTTTTTACAACATCAGTCATATGACAGAAATCACCTCCTGATATTCGTACCGTGTAAAATAGAAATGATATGAGGAAGATAGGTCTTCGGCCGATCTAATTGGTCAGGATAGTGTTAGCATTTTTAGAGGATTTGATACACGTATTTGATGGAACCCACAAAATACGCACCTGCTCCGACATTGGTCCCCACAGAAGGGGGCCCACACAATAGCCTGCGATGAAAAGGGACACCATGAGAGTAGCGACTTCGGCGCTCATGCCGAATTCATGCATGATTTGTCCGATCACCCCGGAGGGTGCAGCACTGGCGAACGACCTAGTATGCACGACCACGCGATCGTTAGCAACGGGAGCAAGTACGGATGCAATGTACATTACTGACGCGTTCAAAATCACGAGCCCTCCGGAAAGAGTTAGATACCACTTTCGCCATGACGGCCAATTCTACAAATCACGAATATAGATCTGAGAACTTGGAGATGACGGTTTCGATTTCAAAGGGAACGTACCAATGGATTATGTGGGTCATTTTCCTCGAAGCTGACAAGGAATGGATCCTTGTCAGTAGGTGGAGAAGAAACGGACTCTTTTGCTAGATTCTTGTCATTTTCGTGGACCGAAGAACGTTGAAACTCTTGTTCGTTGATGGCCGTAGAGGTGTGGCTTGGAGGATCGGAGGGCATGAGCAAAGTTGAAGATGGGGCGAAAGTGTCTTACAATGCAGGCGGCATGACCGAGCATATAAGTAGAGACTGGAGACGAGTACGAGAAACAGTATCAGTCACCGGCCCGTAGGAAGGCGCCTGATCTGTAGAATTTAAAGGTAATCGTCTATGATGTCAGACTGAAACGGAAGCAACTTGCGTCTCTCGCAGTTGGAAAACACACTAGCCTGAGCTGGTACTGCACCCGCCCCTTTTGCTGGCCCGAAGAGTACGCACATGAAGGTTCAACAAGCTAAAACTCTGCGGATCCTTTTGAAACATTCAGTCACATTTCTAAGTACGCATTACCGCATGAATTTATATTTCTTCGTGGTCTCTTCGGCGATACCGTGAAGGAGTCAATGACGATACATTGGAGTGTATTGGAGTGCCCCAATGTCACGCGCAGAGATCATTGAAAAAAACAGCATTGGGAGAGTTACGTGTGTGCAAGTGTGTACGGTACTCGAGCTCTTCCGGATGGGCTGACTGTCGCTGACCCACGGAGCCTGCAGATCTTCGGAGTATAATGTTCATGTCAGCCGATCGGAGTGGAGGACGGAATGAAAAATGAAATGAAAGCTTACACATATTTTCCCGCGACTTGGCTGAATGAGTCAAGCTGAGCTTCAAGCCTAAGGTAGTTCAGTAGTAAAAGATATTCGAATTCTGAAAGTACAGGTCTGGCTCACTTGCGAACTCATGAAACAGTAACGTCAGTTTGGAGGCTGCAATAGTCGACCATTGTAGCAAGCTAACTCTGTCTACTCTTTTTTACTAACCTGAATGGGCTGCTGTATTAATGGGGTCATGGTCAGACGCCAACCCGAAATATCAATTGCCACACCGGTGCTGCGGCGCCACCTAGAGAACTCGGATTTGTCAAGCAAAAGAAAGTAATACTTGTACCGAAGAAGAAAAGAAAACAGATCAATCACATTAAGGAAAGATCAAGGTGCACATATGTATAACAGAAGACGTGGGTTGGGGTGCTATGACCACGTTAATCCAGGCGTGCTTTGCGGCGTTCCTCGAGGGCGTTCGAGCGCTCCCAGGTCTGAATGGTGAGCTCTTTCTCAAGCAACGTCAATCCCATCAATCTGGCACAGACCATCAGCACGTTGCCTATGAGAGGATCTGAGCACGAGTGACTTACCTCGCTGTCGTAATGCTCAGCTTTAGGTCATCAGACGACAACGTTTTGTTTGTCTTTCGCTCTTGAACAAAGTCTTCCTGGATGCGCTGCAAAAGGGTGTTACGTTAACAGGTAGAAGTTGCTCTGGTAATTTATGGCAGTTGCCGGGGGTTTGGATGCTGTGACTGACCTCGGACGTCGTCTCGCCAACTTCGATCTTGCCGGTCTTCGCGCTGAGTACCAGCCTTCGAAACGCAGCCAGTTTCTCTGGTGGAGGTAATGTGATCATGGATTTGCGTTTATAAAGATTTGAATTCCGGGAGGCTTCGAAGGGGACTGTGATATCCGTCTGCAATATCGAAACTGTTGAGATCAAGACTTTTTGCTTGAATTGAAGAGACGTCGGGATTGACCTTGAGGAAAGCGCTCTTCTTTCCTTCACTCAAAACTATAAACTGTATGTCGGTTGGGAAGGAAAAGTGACTGAAAGGGAATTTGTAAGAAAGGCTTTGAGATGTCATAACATCTTGTACGGCCATGATGTTCAAGACCCCTACATCGATACATGATATTCAGTTACTCGTTACATCATTTATGCATGGAGAGAGATATGAGGCGACGAACATACCTCGCTCGACGAGTTTGCCTTCTCGGACGCCGCTTTCGGTAATGAGGACCGTCGTGCCGCTTGATAATTGTAAGGGTCCAGAGCATAGATCTTCTTGTGTGCTTTCAGGAACAAAAGGAACATTGTTGAGGAGGTCCAAGGACAAGGGGAGCACAACGAAAGTCGGAAGGAGAAGGGAGAGGATGATACAGAGGGTAGGAGTCGAGGAGTCGGATGATCGCGAGGGGGAGGGAAAGTGGGAGAGCGTCAGGGAAGGCGGGTTGAGGGAGCGCGTCCGTGATCGGCTGGACACGAGGATGAGGGTCCTGTGGAAGAATGCGAAGAACGCAGGGACTTACACACGGGCAATGATCGTGAGCAGCACCCACTCGGCAGCGTCGAGGTCGCCGCCAAGGGCCTCCTCCGCGATCCATGAAACGAGTTCTTTTTGGACTTCTTCGGGCGAGAAGGCGCAGGATCCGAGTGAAGGCAGAACATGAAAGTCGTATGGACGGGTGAAAAGGACATGTAGTGTTGGGACGTCGAGTGAGATATCCGATTCTGTGTGCAAACTACGAGGAAGCAAAGATGAAGATATGGGAAGTTGGTATGTTAGTGGGAAGGCTTACGACTCGTTTGTGAGTATACCGACAAAAGTGAGGATGCCATTCATTTTTGGGGCGTCATTCCCAAGGTTAGTGTAAAACTAAATGTGAGAAAGGTTGATTCAGGACTCAAATTCACGATGTATTTTTGCGTACTTTGAGTTGAACACCGATGTGGCGTTCGTCCGCCAGAGGATACTTGTGCGGTTGTATAGGTTCATGAGAGATTACTAGGAAGAAAATCAACAGTTGGTACACATTGTAAGGAGAAATTAAGTAACCTTTGTCTGAAGCCTCTCCATCTAAAGCCTCTCGAACCCACTGGCTCTCTCCTGGGACGCTGACAGCCCAAACAACCGCACAATCCCTGAGATCGGAATAATCAATCTTGGCATTGATATCTTCCATCGTATGCAAGCCCCATCCGCCACATTTACCGGAAGGTAACTTTGAAAGGTACATTTCGGATGAAGGCGAGGTGTCCTGGATCATCGCGCGAAAACGGACGAGCGAACGATCGCGGTGGGATTCAGGAGGTCGCTGCAGGTCTAAAGACGGTATCTATACAAATCCAATCCCTTCATTAGCACGTCAAAAGAATCAAAACATGAATTTGGTGATGCACTTCGCAGAAGGCATCCTCGTTTTTGAATATATTCGAAAAATATTCTGTAACGACTGTTGGAAAATCATTCAACGTCTGAGGGTCCTGGGAGTTGTAAAGCTCAATGAGCGCATCTGTAGGAGATGTGAGCGCTTCCACAAGATGAGATGAGACCATAATGAATATGAGACTGAGAGTCGATAGGGGTGGTGGGTGCAGCGGTGAGAGACGAAGGCAACTTTACGACGCGACTGATTCAATGAACGCGCTAATTTCAAGTTCAACTTGCGCCACCGACGCGTTCATCGCACACCGCGTCCGCATAGAACATTTGCGTTTTCGTCCACTTACTCATTGTGTGCTTTGACTCTTCTCATTTACTGCTCTGTTTTCTCCCTTCCCATCTGCACTAGTCTTATAGTCACTCTAATTTTTCAACATGGAGGTCGAGGCTGCAACGACCATCCCCCAACAATCTCAGTCCGATGAACCATTATCAAGGCCTACTGAGGCACCACAGAAAGGGACAGAGAATGGTGAAGCCAAAGTGAAATCGAAACCAAAACGACAGCCCAAAGAGGCTGTTTCACTGACCAGAGAAAGTGGAAAGTCTCTTCTCCCATTGGCGCGCGTACAGAAGATCATGAAGGCAGACAAGGTACGCTCAGGATATCCGAGCGTGCTTATTCAGTATCAAATCAAACCACAGGAACTGCCGATGGTAGCAAAAGAAGCCGCGTTCCTGATTTCATTGGCTACGGAGGAGTTCATCAAGAGACTTGCAGAAACGAGTCACAAATCGGCAAGTCGAGAAGGGAGGTTGACATTGCAGCAGAAGGACATCGGTGCGTTAAGGATATTGACTCATATTTAGCGAGGCTTATGGTTTCTTTAGCCTCTGTCGTGCGGAGAGCAGACGAGTTCTTGTTCCTGGAAGGTGAGTTTCTTGCTTGCGTTGCACATTTGAACAATGTTGACGGCGTTTATGCGAGTAGAAATCATCCCATGGCCAGATTTGACAAATCCTCCTGCACGGCGTAAACCCAAGGCTTTGGAAGAGCAGAAAGAAGGGGGAAGGACGATGCTCGACCAATATGTCCTGAGAGAGACGGCAGAGGATGCTGGTGGGGAAGATGTGATCATGAACGAGGATGGAACGATGCATGCCGCTGGAAATGATAAGCATGACTTATAGAATCTTGGACTTTGTTTTAAAATTGAGTCTGTATAATACGCAGTGGAATTGTTATCTCTGGAGACATGAAAGGTGACTGCAGATAGAAAACCTGCCAAGTGCGGGGCGGAGCGTCGGGCCGCCGAACCGCGACGTCATCAGTGCAAAGACGAGTGCGCTAACGCTCACCGTTGTGCTCGACAACCACGACCATCACATCAGCATACGATGAAGGTCGTCACTACATTTTACCCTTCGTCTTCAGTCGTTCATTCCTTGAAATGCCACCTCACATCCGACAGATCTACAGAACATCTTGTTGTCGCGAAGATCAACAGACTCGACGTGTTCTCTGCTCAGCCCGAGGGCCTTAAACATGAGTGTAGTGTCGATATATGGGGCCGTGTCGCTTCGATCAAGGCTGTTGCATCCAGTGTACGTAGCCCTGCTTTGATTATCTTGAAGTTCCAGTAAATACGATCTCAATACTTAGGGCTCTCAAGACAATCTCTTGCTACTGACAGACCACCCCGATCCCAGAATTATCGTACTGACATGCCAGGCATCAAAGGATGGAGAACTGTCGTTGAACGGTCTGCATACTATCAATCTGGAAGAACGCAATGCACGCCCGGCAGAGTTTCTGCAAGATGTGGTTGTCGATGCGTCCCGACAAGTCGCTGTCGCGAGTTGTTACGCAGGCAAACTGAAGGTCATCGTCTTAGAGGGTGACAAGCTGGACATTGAGTTTGATGTTACGTATGTGCCGATTTTTTTTTCTAAGTACGATGTTCTCTGACAGTTTGGATCCGTGTCGCAGATTACCAGAATTCAGTATACTCTCTCTAGCCTTCATCTTCTCTGGCGCTGGCGTCTATGCTCTAGCCATCCTTCATCTGGACTTCCAAAAAAAGATGCAACTCATATCGCGAGACTTGGACATTGCTGCATTAGAGCTGTCTCCCGCACATTCTCTCTTACTTCCTCCCACTACCCTCTCTACTTCAACGTTCCCCTTCACAGAAACCCCTCCCATGCTGATCACTGTACCCCCAATCTCTTATCCTTCCGCAGATCCAGACGAAGACGACAATGCTGGCTTGTCAGGCGGTGTATTGGTCGTGGGAGGGCGGAAAATTCAATTGTTCGAATTCTCGTCTAAAGCGTGGCAAGAAAAGTACAAGGGAAAGCAGAAAAGATTAGAGAGCATGAAGAAGAGCAAAGAAGAGAAGGTTTCGGTCAGGGCAAAGGAAAAGGAGCGAGAGCGGGAGGCAAAGAAGAGGAAAGCCAAAGCCGCCGTCAGTTGGCCATGGAGCGAGGTGACCGCGTAAGTGCCTCGTTATTAGTCGCTCTTTCCTCCATCTTTTCTGAAAAATTTCTCTAAAAAATATCAGGTGGTGTCCTATCACTGACAACGGCACTCGTTACGTTCTCGGCGATGATTACGGTCGGCTCGCGTTGCTTTCCCTAGATCGATTGCAAGATCAAGGTCTCCTCCTTCTACCACTCGGCGAGGTCCGTATATCCTTTCTTTCTGTGTACGACTTCTCCACAATTCTCTATATATGCAGGTATCCCCGCCGACAACGCTTACGTATCTTGGCTCACAAATGATGTACCTCGGTTCTCATCTGGGAGATTCCCAACTTTTGAGAATCCATCAGTCCGCGATCTCTACACCCGATTCCCCAACCTTGCCGATTCCTCCTGATGTGGTGACTATTCCCACCACATCCCTTGTATCGAGCGGTAAGGGTAAAGGTAAAACAAGCATTGGATTGAAAAAGGAGGACGGTCGGGTCGTTATGAATAAGGGCAATTTCTTGGAAGTCGTCGATACATGGAAGAATATCGCTCCAATTATGGATGCTGTTTTGGCGGATACGGATGGAAGTGGACAGGTATGAGGATTCTTGTTAAATTCCAACATCGACGTTGATTTGTTTATCTAGCCCGACATTGTAACATGCTCTGGGGGAAAAAATACCGGAAGCCTCAGAGTCCTTCGGAACGGGGCCGACTTCCACGAGCGAGCTGTAGTTGAGGGATTACCAAATTTGACGAGTATATTCTCCATCCGTTTTGCATACGATGCTGTGTGAGTGGATCTGGTCTGTGGGTGTTGATGATTCTTCACGTAAAATCTTGTTCTAGCCCAGACTCGCATCTACTTGTTTGCGATGGTCAAGAGACGATGGTCTTTAAGCTGAACAGTGCGGACTCTATTGCACGAGTGGACTCCTCCGAAACGGGATTTATCACGAAAGCTACTACGCTGGCCGCCGGTAACGTGGCAAAACGCACAAAAAAGCCGGGATCGAGTACGTCGACGTATGAAAACTCACAATTTGTTGTTCAGGTCTCGCCCAAGCGCGTAGTGCTGGTTGAGTATGATGCAACATTGGGCTTGCATCGGCTGGTCAGTGAGTGGGCGCCGGAGGCACAAGGTGCGGACTGGAACGGGAAAGAGATTGTGCTAGCTTCGGTGAATAGCAGTCAAGTCGTACTTGCGCTGAGTGGGGGGCGGGTCGCAGTGTTGAATTTGACGGATGAAGCCAAATTCAAAGTTGTAGGGTGCGTGTCGTTCGATCCTATGTTCGCATGGTTCGAGCAGCGATTGAAACCCATGCTTTGTAGGCATCGAGACTTGGCGAGCGAAATAGCGGCCATCTCGTGCAGTCCGATAAACCCTTCAGAGCCATTTTCTCGATACATCGCAGTGGGACTGTGGGACCCTCGTCGTGTGGAAATCCTGACTGTGGCAAGTTCCAAGGATTATCTTGGGCGGGTATGCGACCCCGTTACTGTTCCTTCCCTCCCTCGATCTTTGTTATTGCATAACTTCGGGACCAGCAGCGGATCGAACAGCCCGGATTATTGTCCCCACCTGTTGATCGGATTGGGCAACGGCATGCTCATATCGTATTCGTTCTATCAGCAGAAGTTGAATGACAGGAAAGCCATATTGCTGGGGGCTTCGCCAGTCTCGCTTATACGCGATCTGGTGGAAGGACGTATACAGTGGTAGCGTTTGGGAACAGGGCTGCGGTTTTATTCTGGGGCAAGGGAAGGCTGCAGCATTCGCCTGTCTCAGTGAAGGTTGGTGCATTGGTTTTTTAAATGATCTACTTAAATTCACGCTTGTCTCCTAGAATGTTTCTGCTGCATCTCGGTTGTTCACACCTTGGTGGCAGTCGTGCATGATCATGGCAACACTGTCTGGCCTTAGCATTGGCAGCATCCACGACCTCGACAAGATGCATATTCGCACGGTAAATATCTGTTCATATTCGGCCGTTGTTAGCTATTAATTTGTCTCCTTTAAGATGCCTTTGGGACTGGACAGTCCCAGGCGATTAGCCTACTCTCCAAGTCTCAAAGCCTTCGGTGTCGGATGTGTCCGCACGGAGCCTGGACGAATCGGGGATGTCGAGCTCGCGAGCAGCTCCTTCAAAGTCCTGGACGATACGTCATTCGAGTGTGAGTTCTTGCCCTGTACTTGACACTGCCTAGGTTGGAATATTGATTTATTTGTTCCATTTTTCAGTGTTTGGAGAGTACAAATGCGAAGGTGAATACGAGGTCACGGCGTTGCAAACGCTGACGACGAACGATGGAGACTCGTACTGGTGCCTGGGAACAACGCGCTTCAAGGCTGACGAAAAAGAGCCTATGGAAGGCAAAATTCACATTCTGACGGCAGAGCCTGCTGCCAGAGCTTCTGGCTCACCACAGCTCCGGCACAGAACTGCGATAGATGTCACCGGCTGCATATATCAGCTAGCCTTAATTGATGGACTCATTGCAGCAGCTATTAATTCTTCGGTACGTCTGCTCTTTTCTTGATTCAATCCTGATCTCTGGATGACACTTACTCTCAGGTCGTCATATTTAAAATTGAAGTTGGGCAGACCGTCGTCTTGAGTAGGCTTTGCGCGTGGAACCATGATTATTTGATTACGAGCCTTGCGTCCCGAGGCTCGCACTTGATCGTCGGAGATGCGATTAGCTCTGTTTCTGTGTTGATGCTGGCACCTAGAGGCGAAAGTCTGACGACCGTTGCAAGGGACTATGGCCCTCTGTGGCCTGTTTCAGTTGAAGCATGGGGAGAAAGAGGTGTCATTGGCGCCAATGTAAGTGCCACGAACGGCTTTCATTGTATACGATGCTCAAGCTTTGTACAGAGCGATTGCAATCTCTTTACTTTCACGGTTCAGCGGGCTGAGAAACGAGATATTCTGGATCGTGACGGTCTTTACCACGTCGGCGACCTTGTTAATAAGATTCTACTGGGTAAAAATCTAACCGTGTCAACAGATTGTTTGTTCTGACTTGATCGAGTATACAGGCTCCATACATTCGTCGGAGGTTTCTCAGGATATTGACCTTGAATCGAAAGCCTTGTTCTTTACTGCATCAGGGCGGATAGGCGTCATTGTTGACATGGGCGAAGAGCTGTCATTACAGATGACCGCGTTACAGCGGAACTTGGGTAAAGTCATCACCGACGTCGCAAAGACGCCTCATACGAGGTATAGTCCGATACTTCTCACACCCTCGATTCATGATCAATGCTGACGTCTAGCTTCAGGTGGCGAGCGCCAGCAGGGGCTCGGGGAAGAACCGACGCTGACGGCGCTGCCTACGGCTTCCTCGACGGCGACCTTCTCGAGCAATTTATGAATTATGAACAGTCGGCGCCCTTGATGGCTCGAATATTGTCAGGAGACAGTGAGCCAGAGAGGTTGACGCAGCAGTATGCAGACATCCGGCGAGTGTTAGAGACGCTGCAAAGCATGCATTGATGGACAATAAGATATCTCCAATACAAGGAGCAGTGTATTTCACAACAGAGAATCATTCATGATGTATGTAACTAAATGCGAATGCAGAGTATATGCGAAGATCGGGAAGGAGTCATAACAAGTCGTAATAGCGAGTCTAATAGTATCGCAGCAAAACATAAGTCCGATTCACTGGCCAATAACGGTTGCTACCTTCTAGTTGAAGACGGAAGTGAAGAAAAGACGCGCGGTATCCGCGAAAGACTTGACAACGCCGCTGCTAAAATCCAGACCATCTTCAACAGAATGTTCCATCTTGTTGGGTGCGAAGAAAAAGCCGGATGTGAGAACAAGGTAACTGAAAGAACAAGAATGAAGTAAGCCAGCAATTTGCGAATTTAATCTCAGATGCAAGACATCCGACGTACCTCAAAATAAGAATGCTGCCACGGTGATAATTGGCTTTCGCCTCAATATAGGTATAAGTCAAAAGGAATATGGACAGGATGATGACAATCACATCCCAGCGAGGGAAGATGAGGCTGCATGCACAGTTGTCAGAGTCGAAGACGAGACTTCCAACGCTAAATACGCACGTGAACGTGTTTGCAATCTTACCGACGTCGACTGGATCGTACCAAGCCGAGAAGGCGACCATTGCAGGGATCTGTACCAAGCAGACTTGCAACGCGTAGGCAGAACCGATTTCCATACTGTCGAATAGCCATCAGTACCGCAACGCTTGATGATAGAATACGCATCAATACCTCAACGCAATGTTTCCGTTCAGAGCGAAGGACACTGCGTTCATGAACTCCGTCGTGTTCGGAACCAGGGCGAACAGCGTTACGCCTAGGAATTTCTCATCAATCCCAGAACCTTCCAACACGACGTCAACGACGTCGACGAGAAGTTCTGAAAGCTCGCCCGTGAGTAAATGGACCTGAGATTCAGCACTTGAGAAGGTCGAACGCACCCGCAATAATGGCGTAGAGGGCGGTACACGCCAACAGCACACTTGCACTTGTCAATCTGCTCCAAGACGGGCCCTCATGACCGCCATGACCGCCTCCTGCCTCCTCTCCATCAATGCCGTCAGCAATGACACCGCTGCGCACCCTTGGAACGTGATTATGGTGCCTGAGAGCACTGACAGTCGCAACAGCCACGGCGCGAGTGAAATCATCAGCCGTCATGTTTTCTGGTAGCTGACTAGGTCGCAGACCAGAATCCTTAATTGCATGATCGACAGTCTCGAGGATTGGTGCATATCCAGGCGTGGGCTGAATTACTGGAGCAGGTGCGTAAGAGATGCGTCTATTGGATGTCGAAGGCGCTGTGGGACCATGGCCGGTGTCCGAGAATTGGCTGACGGCTGGCGGGGGCCGAGCGTCAGAAGGCTGAAGCTGCTCGTTCAGGCGAGGCACAGGCGTTTGACTTCTTGACGCTAGGATACTTCCTTCAGTCGTCGCGAGACTTGATTTGTGACGCAAAGCACTATCACCGCGACGAGAAGATATTGAAAATTGAGGGGGGATCTTGGGGTACAGCGACAAACGGTTTGGATCCTGTGGGTGGAGTAGCTGTTGAGGATTCTGCCAGATTTGGGATGCATGAGTGCGAAGGGAGAACCAAAGACCGATGAGATATGACTGTGTAGAACAATTTAGCTAGAACATATGTACCTAAGAAAATTATCAAGCGCACAAATAGGAGGATTGCTGCACAGAAGTACATGAGCGTCTTCACTGTGGACTGATAAAATGGATCATGCACGGGGTCCGGGTGTTTATAAGTGCAATGCTTGCAGGTCCAAGGCGCGTCGAGAGAGGATAGGTGATCGGGACAACCGTCGCAGATGAGTTCAAACTGTGCGAACACCAGCAAGAAGGATGAGAATCTTCACACAAAAAAGAGACCACTCGAAAACTCACGTTCCCGTATGTCTGGTAGAACAGCGTCGGGGTCAGCGTGCCAATGATGGCCATTATGAGCATGGTGCTAGTGACGCCTGCACTCTTCGCGTTGAACTTATGCTCTTTCCGCCTAATCGCACCACTGCACATACTGACGCCCGGCATGAGAAGGACGCCCGCCAATAAACTGCCTACAATGGAACCTTCAACGAGACGGCCCTTGCCTTGCGTCAAAGCAATAGCATACAGCAAGATCTCAATGATTGAACCAAAAGTCGCATTGATCACCGCACCCATGCCGATAGAAGACTGAGCGGAGATGGACGCAACAGCCATGCCGATGAAGTAGGATAGTGGGATAACACTGAGCAGACTGAGCAAGAAGATCAAAGCGCGAGATGCAAGCAGAGCGAGAAGAGCCGGGACGTGACCACCCGTTTTCTCATGCTGTTCAGCGATCGGTAACAATACAAAACCATCGAATATGACGAAGAAGACAAGGGGGAGAAGGTTGATGAACATGATGTTGACACCGCCGACAGTATACTTGTAGAATTGCCACCCAATCGCTCGATAGATGCATAGCAGGACCGTTGAATCCGGAGATCCGGATGGTGCTACTTGGCCAGCAGAGAGACGGGGATGATTGATAGTGATGTGTTCTTCATGATGTCCTGAAATATTCGCCGCCTCTTCTGCAGTGGAAGGTTGCGGGGACAGTAGAACTGAGGAGGGTGCGGAGCAGAATCGAATGCTAGTGGGATGCTGGAAGAGATGCTTGATAAGTGCCCAATTTAGTTTGGCCATGGGAATCGTGATGACTAGTCCCCAACAGATAAGGCAAACGAGCAGCATCAAAGGGGTAATCAGCGAGATCAAGAAAAGCCAGAAAGCGGCTTTCCCAATCGCGTCCCCTACGTTGCTGGCATGAATCGTCTCCGAGGAGGAGGAAGAGATGACGGTAGCACCATATGACTTGTGAGAATCCAGAGGGACAACTGTAGGCTTCGAATTCGAATGCTGCAATAAAGAGGTTGTCTCCGCAGGAATGACGTCGCTATTCCATGAGACGGATTGTGCATGTTCCGGGATAGATGGAGGCAAATTACTCGGTTGGGGCGTTACCGCCGGATCACGATTCCTAGGGGGAGAGTAAGCGCGAATAGTCTCCCCGTCCGAACCTGCATACATGTGGGTTTCAGTCTCGCTACGTGGGCTTTCTTCGTCTGCGGGAGAATGGAAATCATCCGATAAATGTCCCTCCACATATTTCCCAAAAGGCCACCCAAGGTACCAGCCGAGCCCAAAGACGAGCGAGGCGTACCGGCGACCACCTTGTGGGAGGATGAAGAGGACAGCAGACACGATGAAACAAACGATAGCTAGCCACCAGCCGAAGCAGAGGGTCCATAAGATGTTGCCGGGGAGAAGATGACGTTCAGCTTGGGCTGATGGGATAGAATGAAGGGCTTGATCGGCATAACGAGTGACAGAGCGAGATTTCTTATACAATGCTGGTTTCCAGATAGGAAGGCCGAAGGGGTGCTCGACATTGATGAGCGACTGCCGCTCTTTAAGAGTGATTGGGTCATCCTCCTGCTCGGCGTCTCGAGCTTCGTCGTCGGCGTCGGCGTCATCGTCATCGTCGTCATCATCGGGACGGTCGTCCATGGCGACCGCTTTACCTCTACTGCTGGCGACACTGTGTTCAATGTCGTCCTCATCCTCATCCTCATCATCTTCACTCAGAAGACCGCCATCATCGCGAAAAGAATGGCCGTGGGCGCGGGAACTTCCAACACTGGTGCTCCTGGCCGGTGGGCGCCTGGGTAAGCTCGTAGATAGACTCCTGCCGAAGCCAGGGTGACGCCTTACGCTAGGCGAAACGGGTCTGGGGTACTGGGAAGAATAGGAAGTGCCAATGTTGTGGTGTTGAGGAGTGTCAGCAGCGGACCATTGTGAACCATGACTGACGGTGCGGTGGAGAGGAGGGCGGGAAGCGTATGGGGTAGGCGTCAACGAGGACTGAGTTGGGCTCGAAGGGTTCTGATCATCGTCAGGATGCAGGCTTGCCATCGCCTAACAGACAGAGGCGAGGGAGAGTGTACTCGAACGGTTTGATATGAGAGTGCGGAGGAAAGAGATGAGGATGCTTACTAGCGCCACCGCGGCGCCTGGTCTAGCCATTAGATTCACACAGGAACTGCCCGCCGCAAAGAATGTCAAGACCAAATTAATTACCATCAGGTGTTCGTAGAGAATTAAGTAACAATGGGTATACTTTAAATACATTTCCTTTCGTAAAGAGGGGCAGGTATATCAGCACTCATAAACATCACAAATCCGCCGTCCGTCTACTGCCGCAGAAGCTTCTCATGCAGTTCGGCACTCTTGAGCTTGGCCCGCAAATATTCGAGTCGCTCCTCATAGCGGCCCACAACTTCAGCTCGTCGCCGTCGAATATCCGCCATCTCAAGCTCCAGAGCAGCAATCTCTCCATCATCTGCGTCAGCATGTGAGGGCACCCGCTGTCCGCCCGAAGCTGTCTTCACGTGCGCCGAGAGAGACGACCCCACACGAGGACGATGGCCGTCCATCGACTCTCGTCCATCGCCTTCCGCGACGGTTGCCAACGGCAAATGTGTAGCGCTCCGCGCCAGGTTGACACTCGACGAGCTAGCGCCCCCAAGCCGTCCTAAGGTGGACGAAGAGGGTTGTAGGTTAGTAGTCGACGTTGATCCACTTCGGCCTCGGGAGGAAATGGAGGCGAACGACGATTTACGGGCCAGAGAAATAGGCTGCGCGACGAGCGGAGAGCCACCTTTGGGTCGCGCCCGAGTAGGAGAGCGATAGTCGGATAGGCTCGTCCCATTCGATCCGCTCGAGCGAACAGAAACACCGTCGCTGTCCTTCCACAATCGTGATTTACGGTCTGGCACCAGAGTCCTAGTCGAATCGAGAGGGTCGCGCATTTCTGCAGGATGCATCCCCGGGACTGCCAAATGCGATGACGAAGCATTGGCTGTTAGATGGCCTGGACGTTGTTGTCGTCTCGTCAAGGTGCTCAGCTCGAGACCATTGAACGCATCCAGAAGTCTTCTCCCTTCCGCCTCCACTGACTCGATTTCCTTCTGGATGTCTTTCGCAGTCTGTAAACGTTCATCATCGCCAAGAAGGTCAGTCCCACCAGTAGGTGTGTTCCGAAATTCAAGACCAGCCGCACGTCCGTTGAACGAAGAGGGTGGCGGAGCCTGCGCCAGTCGTCTGGTACTTCGTGTGTTCACACGAGATAAATTTGGAGAATTCGGTGTGGCTGGTTCCGTTGAAATTCCGCCGCGAACAGACTTTGCATGTTGAGACGATAAGGAGAGCACGTCAAATGGCGCCGGGCCGTCTGTCCGCAGTGACAGTTCACTTGACTGTTTGCTCAGTGTGCGCGAAAAGAAGCGTCGTTGAACGATGTTGGAGGACACAGAGCCAATAGAGAAGACACTAGTCGTGTCACTGTGGTCGCGGGAGGTGGAGGTGGACCGTCGGCCAGTGGCCCGCCGGAATATTCCAGACACCGTCGACGTTACAGACCGTTTCGATTGTATTGACGGGGGCCGCGATGAATTGCTGCGATATGTGGATGAGGCGCGACCTGGAGCTGATCAAACGCCTCTCAGAATAGTTGAGGAGCACAGACAAAGGTGATGCGCACCCTCTATTTGCGTATGACTGGGACCGGCAATGGGGACAACGGGTGCCTCGGAGGGGATAGCAGAATTATTGGCTAGGCGTTCAAATAGACTTTGGCGTAGCAAACGGTATTCGTCGTCGCTGGAGAAATGGACACGGTGATAAGTTTGATGTAGAGCGGGGTTGAGGAAGGGTGCGAAGGACTCACTCCAGCAATCCCTCCGCATTTGCAGTAGCCAGTTCATTTAGACGTTGAGCTAACATGACACTGAGTGGAAATGAGAAATTTGAATTTGAAAGGGCAAAGAGGAAGAAAGAAACACACGTGATGGCATCAGTGGAGGCGCGAGGGGAGGGGGTGTGAGTATTAGCGCCGGTTGTGTTCGGAGGACGTGGACGTAAAGAAGAGGAGAAGGGGGGAGTATGTTCCATCCTGGACGATGTTCGGGGAGTAGAAGAGTGGTCCTGCAGACGGTTTGGCTTGCTTGCAGAAGGGGCATTGAGGGACATCTGTGAGTTAGGTCGCTCAGCAGCATCGCGGCCTTTTCCCTTGTTCTTTCCATACTACATAATGGAGGCATACATAGTGTGACAACGTGTCGATGTCAAGCCAAAGGAATGATAGGGAACACGAGGTAACATGCACGCACAAATCGAGACCGAATGACATTGACCACTGGTTTCTCCTCTTCGATATAGGCCTCCGAGTCCGGTCGTCGGGATGAGAAGAAACCCATCATTCATTGCGCGCGGTCCGTGCTGTGCTGTCGTCAAGAGATAAAAAAGAAGGGAAGGAGAAGGGAAGACGAAACGAATGGATGCTACTGCGCGGACTGAGCCTCTAAGTTGACTCTACCGACGCGAAGGGTAAAGAAAAGCCCACGTGATGACTCTCACGTGACTAATTCCTGCCGCGCGACTTAATTGGTCGTACCATAGTGTTCGCTGTCTTTCTCTGCCTTTGACCGTCATGTCCGACCTCAACCCTCGCACAACGTCTTACGAGTTTTTGGGACCCCTTGGGGCATTTGCGGTATCGTTTGGCGTCCCAGTTTTGACTTACGCTCTGTACTTTTCCTGTAACGAGGCTTCCGGCGGTTGTCCCCCCACTCCCCTGTCTTCCCTACTTCCGTTGGTCCAGCAGGCTCTCTCTGACCCCGAATGGTGGAAAGGGCTTTGGGATGCTCAAGCTGCAGTCATGTATCTTGGCTGGTACGCGTTCTGCGTACTGGCATGGGCCATCCTTCCCGGTGATTGGGTACAGGGGTCCCAACTTCGCAACGGGAAGTACCAGCATTACAAAATTAACGGTATGTTCAGTTCAGACTTACACTCACCTTCCGTGAATTCAGTGGACTTTTTCTAGCCTTCTCTACATCTTTGCTCGCCCTCGGTCTGGCTACCGGATATATCCTCCGGTTTGGAGTGCAATCCTTTACTTTCTTCTACGAACATTGGGTTGGATTCTTGACTGCAGCCTTGTTGAACTCCATCTTTCAAGGTTTGCTCTGGTATGCCCTCTCATTTAAAAAAGGAAAATTGCTGGCCCTCGGTGGCAATTCTGGTAACCATGTATACGATGTGCGTGAGCATGCTGTGCTCCGCGATCATTGAACTCATCTGCGTTGCCCAGTTTTATATCGGTCGCCAGTTGAACCCTTCCGTGGGCTCATTGGATATCAAATCATTCAACGAATTGAGGCCGGGGATGATCCTCTGGCTCCTGATTGATATCAGCATGGCATGCGAGCAGGCCACTCGTACCGGAGGTCGCATCACGGATTCGATGGCTCTCGTTCTCTTCTTCCAAGGGTTATATGTCATGGATGCTCTGTACAATGAGGTATATTTTCTTTGCCTTGTTTATTCTTAGCTGCTTAAGCGCCGTCCAGCCTGCCATTCTCACAACGATGGACATCGTCTCGGACGGGTTCGGTTTCATGTTGTCCGTTGGCGATCTCCTATGGGTCCCCTTCATCTATTCCCTTCAAGCACGCTATCTTGCCTTCCACCCCAAAGAGCTTGGATATGCTTGGAGCGCTGCCATTTTGGCCGTCAACTTCCTTGGTTATTGGATATTCAGGAGTGCGAACAATGAAAAGAACGAGTTCCGCAACGGCAGAAACCCGAAGAGTAGGCACATAGTAATCATCTGTCTTGTCGCGTAAGCTGAGTACGGTGGTTCAGATCTGAAGTACATGCCAACGGAGCGAGGCACGAAGCTGCTCACTTCTGGGTGGTGGGGTATTTCGCGCCATCCTAATTATATGTGAGTGACCCCCGCTTCAACTGCAGGGTTGCGCTGATGTATTATGACAGGGGCGACTTATTGATGGCGCTCGCTTGGTCATTGCCAACTGGGTTCGATACTCCCATCACCTACTTCTACGTCGTATACTTTGCCGTCCTCCTTATCCACAGGCAGAGACGCGATGACGAAAACTGCGAAAAGAAGTAAGTTGGTCATTATTCTACATTGTTAATAGACTAATGCTCGCTTGCAAAGGTACGGAAAAGACTGGCAGAAGTATATGAAACTTGTCCCTTACCGGATCATCCCCTATATCTACTAAAACTATCGAACTTTTTTTTTGTCTTTGACTTTTCTTGCATATTGGACGATGCGGTATTCGGTGTAACAATATGACATAAAATCAGTGGTTCTTGAGCCATTCCAGTAATCGTGCAAGGCGTTCCTTCCGAAGAGGTATCCACAGCAATTCCGAACCACCCAACGTGCTCGCTCCGGTGATGACGACCAACCCATGATCCCTGAACTCCCCAAGGAGGGATCGGAGTGCTGTATCGTTCGTGGCTATGAAGTTATCTCGAGCCATATTGAAAACACGATCGTAAGCGATCGCCAATTCTTCAGATTGGGTGGCGGACGCGTCTCCCGCCTCCTCCATCGCATCCAGCTGGTGATTACCGACCATGGCGAACAGTTTCTGTGCCTTCTGTGTGACCGACGCGAGGATGTGCTGCGCTGCGGTCTCCGTCATTGCCGCGCCATTTACGCCACCGTCGCCCGTAGGGGCGGATTGGAGCCGCGCGGCCATTGACGACGGTGTGGCGCCTCGGAGGGATGAACGGTCCGCAAATGAGAGCTCCGTGTCGTAGGACGACAAGGTGGTTAGATCGTGCCAGAGCCAGGCGTGCCCGCGACCACCGCCTTTGGTCGAGGGCTGTTTCCTAGTCAATGTGTCGGATGAGGACCAGAGGAGAGGGGCGTTGATATGATCGATGGATGCGACGATATGAATATGGAAATTGGAGATTAAAGGAGACAAGCATGCGCGAGCTTTCGACGAGCGGAAGACCGGGGCGTCGAAATTGTGGATGAACAGGTAGAGGGGGCGATTGCTGACAGAGAAGAAGTCGGATATTCGACGCAATTGGCCATCTGCACTGTTTGATGCTAGAGGCAGGGAAGCAAGACCAGGAACCTTTTCAATAGATAGGAGCACGTCTTTGATAGTGAGGGAAGGCTGAAAGCCGTTGACAACAACGACGTGACCTCGCTTCCGACATGATTGGGTGGCAAATTCGTTGAGGACGTTCCGCTTGGAGCCGAAGCCATAGAAAATCAAGTTAAAGCCCTCTTCCAGCTCAACGATGAAGCGACCAAAATGGCGTCGGTGCAGGGACGCCAGTGATGCAGAGAAATCCGGACAGGCGGATGGGTATGGAGATAGGGCAATGGAAGAAGCATACTCGTCCGCGGAAAGGGGCGGGATAATCTGGGAGAAGACGTTCGAGGATGTTCGGGAGACCTTCGAGGCGTGGAGAAAATAGGCGTCCAACGCGGTATTTGCGCTGAAGGTGGGTTGCGATGCTGCTACTCGCGAACTGGCGGCGCTGGGGGTGGTGTGCTCATCGACATCGTTATCGGAGAAGCCATCTGAGGTACGGTCTCCTTCGTCGTCTGATTGAGAAATATAAGAAGTCATGTAATCCAAATAAACAAGGTAAGAGCGAGCTGCGCAGGTTTGAGCGTGTACAAGGAGTCGCGGTTGTGGCGCGACGCGACTGTCTTCTGTGTAGGTCGCTACGGAGACTAGGCGCGACGCGTCTTGCTTCGACGCGCACCTTTCAAGGCCTTTCATCGTTCAGACCTGTCGGACTTCCATCATGTCAGAGACTGCTACAGCTGAAAATCTCACCAAAGATTCTCTCACTTTTCCGACACCCGAGAACTTCCCCGCGTTCCCGTACCAGCCTCCATACGATATTCAAACAGACCTTATGCGCCACCTTTATACGGCCATCGAACAGCGCAAAGTAGCCATTGTCGAGAGTCCTACGGGAACAGTGAGCACGTCAAACCTATGTAAAGGACGGTCTTCTCAGAAATCAGTTTGCAGGGGAAAACGCTCAGCCTCCTCTGTGCCAGCTTGAGTTGGCTGGACGATGATAAAAACCGTGCTCGGCAGGGCCAATTGGATGCCCTTACCGGTGATGATGGTGGTATGTTGTTTTCTTTCCTGTTGTGCAGCGGAGAAAGATTTATCTATCTGGTGATCGCTGAAAGGTCCAAGCTGGGTGATTGAGCAAACCAGAGATCGACTCCGACGTGAGCTTGAAGCCGACGAACGAGAGTATCAAGAACGACTCTCGAAGGCCAGGAAAAGAGAAGCAGCTTTGAGGAAGATGTCGAAATCACGAATCAAGAAAAAACAGGCAAGTTTATCTCCATTCTTTCCTTTCGACTTCACCCTAAGTAATTCATAGAAATACAGCCCCGACGACTCGTTTGACGTTGATGACGATGCCTTCCTACCTGAGGATGCATCGTCAAGCAATGATGCACACGCGGACTCATTACCATCCACATATAACTCCCTGCAACGGTGCGTCTGTGCTCAACTGATATATTCCTTCTGCTTGCCGATATTGACCCATATCTTCAGGTTCACTGGCGCACTGAATTCTACGGAACAGAGACCCGCCTGCCGGAAAATCTTCTACGCGTCCCGGACCCATTCTCAACTGTCCCAAGTCATCCCAGAGCTTACTAGGCTTCGTCGATCTGTTCGGCAATCTCATGTAGCCGCCATTTCCGCTGATGGCCCGATGCCTAACCCTAAAGTGACCTCCGGCAAGAAGAGAAATCATCTCGCGGTTGAAGTCCCGGACGGCGATGAAGATGTCGAACAACCACGATCGCGCGCAGTCGCTCTTGGGTCCCGCAAGCAATTGTGCATTAACGGTGAGCTCAAGCGGAAAAGTGGCGATCTGGACGAAAATTGTAGAGAGTTGTTGAACGGTAAGCTTTTTCCTCTCCTTCACCTTAGCTCACTATCGAACAAGTGGGAGCAGCAAAGAACGGGAAACGCTGTCCATACCTTCCCAAGCTCGGAGAAGAATACCGTTTACAAGACTTCCGTGACGAGATATTGGTGCGTGAGGCGACCTTGAGCTATCGGATTCGAACAATATATAGAGGAAGTGTTTTCCCCCTCTAGTCAGAGCCGAAAGATATCGAGGACCTCGTTCTAGCGGGAGAGGCAGCACACATATGCCCTTATTTTGGCTCAAGAGAAGCTATCGCGGAAGCCGAGGTCACTCGTCACTCGGTCTCAATGAAGTACATGCCTTCTAAATCGTACTCACATCACAGGTAGTGACGTTGCCGTACAATCTGCTTCTTCAGCCTACGGCTCGTCAAGCATTGAACATCGATCTATCGGACCAGATAGTTGTTATTGACGAGGCGCATAGTACGTACTTGTTGCACTCGAGGAATCTGTCGCTAATAGTTATCAAAGATCTGATCCAGAGTCTGCTGTCGCTCTCAACCGTGGCTTTATCCCTAAACGTCCTGACTGTTTCATTGAATCAACTCTCAACGTACCTCTCGAAGTACCAATCACGTTTGTCCTCGAAGAACGCACTACACCTTCGACGCCTCGTCACCTTTTTTAGAGGCTTTCAAAGTCTTCATGACAGACTGGCGGGGTCAGCGCAAGCAGGGCTCAACCGAGGTTATGACCGTGGATGCCATCCTGCAAAAACTCGGACGAAAGCTGGAAGGTATCAATCTGTTGGAGATACAGGAGTATATTCGCAGCTCTAAGGTCGGTATTATTTGCTCTTTTGAGAGATATCGTTCCCTGACATACCAAACAGATTGCTAGGAAGGTCGCTGCGTTTTCGAAGCATATTGCTGAAAACGGGACCGACAAAGGTGAGAGTGAATATGTCCGCCACAATAAGGGTTTACTGATCTCCGTGTGCACGTAGTCACTACGCCGCCTATAACAAGCCCTCCGTTGCATGTTATTGAGAGCTTTATCTTTGCGTTGACCAAATCTACTGATGGTGAGAGAATATTACGACTTTCCGGCGCTTTCCGTGCTTGATGTAATTCTCGTTTATGCAGATGGAAGGGTCATTCTGGCGGTTTCTCAGGACGGTCAAGCCGTCGAAGCAAGATATCAGTCTCTCAATCCGTCACCTGCGTTTCGTGAAGTTGTCGATGCTGCTCGGAGTGTCATCCTAGCGGGAGGGACATTATCCCCGGTAGACCCTATCTGAATTTGACTAGTTTGCGAACACTCATGATTGTTATGCCAGATATCGGACCTTACAACCCAACTATTCTCCTACTTATCCCAGGACAAGGTCTCGGTTTTCTCCTGTCGTCATATCATCCCTAGCGCCAATCTTCAAACACTCGTTGTTGGTAAAGGGCCACGAGGTGGAGATCTCAACTTCAAATTCTCGAATCTCAGCAATCAATCCCTGGTGTGTAGATTTATTTATGAATTTTGTATCTCAAATGCTTAGCTCGCCCTGTATTAGATCATTGAACTTGGCCAACTTCTCTTAAATCTGGCCAGATTAGTTCCTGGAGGCATGGTAGTGTTTTTGCCATCATATAGAGTCCTAAACCAGGCTTTATCAGTATGGAAAGAGGGAGGTCTTATTCATACTTTGCAGTTTAAGAAAAAGGTAAGATTCACTTTTTATTTAATTAAAAAAGAATTGATAATTTAACCTCATTAATTGAATAGATATTTGTAGAACCTTCAGCTAGCAATGAGGTTGATGCAATCTTACATGAATATACCATTGAAGTACAGAAATCAGTGAGTTATTATTAATTTATTATTAATTTATACTAATTTTAGCTTAAAAGAATCTGTCTCAAAGCAATGGTGCTCTTCTATTTGCAGTTGTTGGTGCAAAGTTATCAGAAGGCTTGAATTTTTCTGATGATCTTGCACGAATGATTGTGATAGTTGGTCTTCCATTTGCTAATATCAATTCTCCAGAGTTGCAAGAGAGATTGAAATATGCTGATAAGCTTCAACATACATTTGCTCAATCAAGCTCACAGTTTGGAAGTGCTGGCATACAACTGTATGAAAATCTTTGTATGAATGTTGTCAATCAAAGTATAGGTGAATTAATCCATTTAAATTATTTTTTAATATTTTTAATATTTTTTAGGTCGAGCTATACGTCACAAAAATGATTGGGCAAGTTTAGTGTTAGTTGATGCAAGATATCAATCTCAGCACATTCAAAACAAGTTGCCGAATTGGATAAAGGAGTCATTGGCTTCTACTCAAACATTTGGACAAGCCATTAGATTGGTAACACAATTTTTGCAATTAAAAAGACATAAATAATTACATATAATTTTTTTTCACTTTACAAAAGTGCCTCTATCGTTCTCAAATTTTGAACATCTTAGGGTTATTCTTTCACAAAAGATGTGACAATATCAATAGGGTTTGAATATTGTGATTGATAGCAAGCCAAAGCAAATAAACAAACAAGGTCGCCCTCAAGTCTGAACTTGCCTGATACAAACACCGTATGAAGAAAGATCATCAAAAAAGTGGCCGGTTCCCTTGAAGGGGGAAGAACGATCGGCCGGACGTAGTTGACACTACAGAGCGACGATTTAGTAGCCGCTTTGCAAGAAGGCAGAGAAAGACATACGCAGAACGATATCTACGCACATACGTGATCGCATGGTTTTCGATCTCGTCCGGTATCACACCGAGTGTTTCCCAGTCGCCCGCTACATCCGCGTCGTCGATGTACCGCCGGATAACCTCGTCAGGGCTGAGTGCCGGCCACCAGACGGACTGTGCGGCTTTCGCAAGAGCCAACGCGACGCGCCGAGGGAGGACAGGGGCACGGGAGGGAGGGTTGTATGTGAGGGTCGACACGAGTTCGAGGAGGTACTCGAAGGTGAGTGTGGATGGGCCCGGAAGGGAGTATGTGCCGGGTAACGAAGACATGGAAATGAGGTTCGTGAGAGCTTGAGCGACATCCGTCACCTAGAAGAATTGAAGTGAGATAGAACGGTGCTTCGGTATTGAATCAGGGAGGGCTGACGTGAACAGGACGGATCTTAGTCTGCGCATAGTTAAGCTTCCACCAAATCGGCCAAACTGACGGAGGCGTAAGAGAATGGCACCGGTTTCACAGATCATAGAGTGAATACGCACTGGCAATATTGTTGAGCAACTTATCCTCATACCCATACATCGTGCCCGGTCGGACAATGGTTGCGGTCGAAAACGCCTCTTTCACGAGCACCTCACCTTCAGCCTTCGCCTGGAAGAATTGGGACGGCGAGTCGGCGGCAGCGTTAAGATGTGAGACGTGTACGAAGCGCGGGACACCTGATTTGGCCGAAATGTCCGCAATGCGACCTGCGCCCGTAGCGTTCACGTCTCGGAATTTGAAGTTCCTGATGACAGTGGTCAAATCACCTTTGCTCGTTATATGATAAGAGAGCAATACGCACTTCGTGTCGTACTCGCGTCCGACAAGGTTATACACGATGTCTGAATGACGCACGCACTCCTCAATCTGGCCCTCGTCCCGCAGATCCCATTCCTACCAAGTCAGATATAATAAATGATTTGCAAGACCGGCGATTATTATTGGAGAGCAGGGCAGAGAAAGGAGAGAACAGAGCGCGTACCATAGGGACAATCTGCCCGAGATCGCCCATAACTTTCAGATGGCGCTTTTCGTCTTCCTCGCGGTATGGGATGATGACCTGCGTCCCAGCCTTTGCTACAGCAGGACAAAACCATTAGAAACAGCTCAAACGCCCCATCCCCTACCCCATTCTCCACACAGGCCGAGAAACACTTACCAAGCTTAGAAACAAGGTATCGCCCAAGGAAACCAGTACATCCAAAGACGGTGGCGACATGTCCAGTCACGGCACTACGTCCAGGAGGGCCGTACGAAATAACTGGCTTCTTATCGGGAAGCGTAACGAGGTCATGCAGAGCACGCTGCCAGAAAACAATGTTCAAGAGTTGTCTGACAAGTCCTCGAACCAAAGTAGATGCGAACCTTCCCTGGAGCAGTTGCAAGGCGCTGCAAGCGCGAAAAGGTTGCTGGCGAGGACAACATCCTGGCCGGCGCAGGTGAGTTGGAGTATGGAGGTAAGTGTGTGCAGCCGACGGCGTTGAGACCAATGGCCAAGCGTCCTTTGACAACGCTCACCGACGCCGGTGTTTCCCGGACAATAGACCCTAACCCCAAGAATCTCTTTTCTTTATTCTACAGTCGCGTTTCAAGTTCCGGCCACTGCCCTTGTCCACTGCTTCCTTCAAAATCAAACGGTTATCCAGGATGGCTCAAGGCAAAACCAAGGGATTGCAGTCTAAAGCACCAAACTCTCGTCATGCTCAAAAGGCTGCTGCCAACATGAAGAAGGGCTGGAGAGCTGTCGCACCTAAGAAAGCTGTTGCTGTAAAGCAGGCTGCGATGCACAAGGTTTAGTCCACTCCTTCCTTTACGGCCTCAGAGTCATGCTGACCTGTGACCTCCCCCATCGTCCCTTCTGTTTCATGTTCGTTCTATACACTAAACTCACTCATCGGAACGTCTGTATAACAGTCACTCAGTGCCAAAATCAACAAGTCTGTTGAGCGGCAGATGGTGAACGCCGCGTCCTCAGGAAAGCTTACCATCATGAAAAATATAGCAAGCGAGGGGTAAGTGAAATTGCCTGGCCCCCTTCTTCACGTTTTCTTAAAGTTCACTTTTACTACTAGGGGGCCATCCAAAAAAAGCAAATCGTAATTTTTCTCGCATCGGCGGATGCTAAGAACAAGAACTACCGGTGTCGCATGTATGCACTCACGCTCACTTCTTTCGGCCCTCGCAGCTGACGGTAGAATGATCCACGCATAGTCTCACGTTGCTTTACCGTTCACAGGCTGCAGTGAACGGCGAAGCCTCACCGCTACCATGCTTTGCTCCGCATCTACCCCATTTCCACGTTCGCAGCCTTCGGTCGGGTGATCGACTGAATGCTTTCCTCGTGTCGTGTTTGCCCATTCGATGACCCAGCCAAGAAGGAGATCTGCCGCGCTCGTCCCTTCTTGTTCCCTTGATACGCGTGTTACACGCTGCATATCAGCGTGTTCGCGATGATATCCAAATGCTCGATGATACGGGTCGGAATGGGATCCAGTCTGCCTGCTGATATGTAGATTGCCAATGAAACGACATGAAGGCTAGATTCACCAAAACAGCTACGTGGCTAGTCGCACTAGTGTGATGCGGTGCAGGGTATCGAGTGCATTGGAATGAAGACAGAGTTCATGTGGATACCGTGGATATGTAAATTGAGTGAGGCAAAGACGAATGACATGACACAGGTAAAGGTGATGATGGGGAATGTGAAGGGAATATGGCTACGTGAATTGTGCAGAGAAACGGACGTGAACAATGGCTGGCACACAGTAAAAGGACCATACGTACTGAGTTGACAAACTAAAGATATGGAGTGGGTGCATGGATGTGATCAGGACGATATTGAAAGGGGGGGTTATTGCAGACTGTCATGATGGAGATCTGGAAGATTGGACTTGGTAAAAGGAAAAATTGCATGATGAGCGACGCGTTCGTGCAAGAATCAGAAAGCCAAGGAACGAAAAAGGAAAAGAGATTCACAAATCAAACGGAAGAGCTAATTGCAAGGAAATAAAGCGCGCAGACATGCGTTTTTGAGCATAAAGCCGAAGACGATACGGCAACGGGATGGGTATGAAAAGCAGCGGTCGTGAACATAATGATGAGCTCGAGAGCACTTCATCTCCTACAGCTTCTGAGTACCGCCGAGGCCAAGCGACGACACATCCCCAGTGCCCAGTTGAATTATGGAAAGTTTAATCCGACCGAGCGCTTGATGATCGTTCGATGAGAGAAAACCATCCCGCTGCGCGTCCACGAAGCGGATGACCTTGTCAAGGCAATCCATCGCCTCAGGAAAATCAGGAACCTGCTCGGGGAGGGATGTCATTGAAGATGCTTGGTAGGTGTCATAAGAGAAGGGTGGGTGCGACATCTGAGTCATCTGCACAGACGGATTGGTGTGCATGGGAATGTCAAGAGGCTCACGATGTTGAGAGATGTCGGGATGGGCGGGAATAGGATCGCTGATCTGATGAGGATCCATATGCTGTGAACTGGGCAGTTGGTCTGACGGGTGCGTCGATGTTGACGAAATGGACGTGTCGGCAATCAGTGCACCATGGTCAAGCGAGCTTGGGAGGGGGATCGGTTGTCCGTCGGCGACAGGATCTGCAAGGGCGAGTGGTTGTGCGCGGACAATTGCCCCTGCGCATCCTGCAGTGCTACAACTGACTGTTCGGGACGCATTCCATGCCCGTCAGGATCATCGGAACCCATCTCATGGCGACCGATGAGGTGAGCAAGATGCCGGTCATCCCGAGGCAAAAGTGTGGCATTAATGTCGTATAGATTTTGCTTCACGATGAGATCGGCGAGAGGCCCTCGAGGCCTGTCGTCTTCGTCGTCTTCGTCCCGCACTAAGCCTGCATCCGCCACCTGTGCTACCTTCTCGTCGCGACCATCGCCGACCCAAGCACCGCGTCGGATGCCATGCCGGTGCTTGAAATTCTCTACCCAACCAGAGCTTGCCTTGAATTTGTCGTCCGGGATCTGCAAGGCCTTCGCAACCTCCTTGGCTTTGCTTCGGATGACTGCGTCACTGAGCACAACCTTGCGATCCCGACATTCTACAAGCCACTTGACGAGTTCCGACTCGATCTCAGGAAATTTCGACGGCCTAGAAATAGATGAATCGCGATAAGGAAGTGGTCTCATGGCGAAAAAAAAATTGAGTCACCTGTGTTTTGCCACACGATGTTCTTCATTCTCGACGACGCTCAACCACTTGTTTTTTTGCTTGATGATCTTGCTGATCGTGCTGCGCTCGACACCATACTTGAGGGCGATGTCTTCTTGTCGCATGGTGGGGTTCTGCTGATGGAAAATACAGATCATCTTCCGATCGATATTATAAAGCCGCTGTTTGCGTTGCTTCGGTGGAGGCGGACGATTGGATACAGGAGACATGTCTCCGGAAGATCCAGCTGGGAAGGTAGGAAATGACTGGGAGTTTGGACCGGAAGTCGAAGAGACTGTGGTCAAGACTGAGGCTACACTCAAAGCGGGGGATGCCGAACGAGGGTTGGAGGCCGAGTTTGCGGAAGCAGAATTGGCAGAGTTGGATGCAGACCGCGAGTGACTAGGATAGAACCCGTACGAGTAGGGCGTGGCTGATGTCGGGGGCGTGGCATACTGGGGAGATGCAGCAGGCATGGTGGGTACGGTAATGGGACCAGGGCGCATGACCATAGAGTGAGGATCTGGATACTGCGGGTATTGTGTAGGAGCTCCAATACTGTCTGGGGTCTGTGGACGAGACGACGGATGATTCATGAGATACATCTGCTGCCGCTAATTTTTGCCGCAATGTTTCACATATTGAGACATAGAAAATAGAAAATAAAATATGCTGACATACGTCGTGAGTTTCTCCCGGCAATACTGGGTCCGTGCTCGCCTCTCTGCGGGCAGGGTGAGGGTGTGTCTGCGCTGCACGCTGACGGCGAGTGAGGATCCTGTTGGGCCCAATGCTGCTCTCGATCTGTGGTCCAGTCATGTTGAGCGGGTGCGTTGGGTGAACGGCAGCAGAGTGATTAGGGTCGATAAATGCATTGGGTTGCTGGTGAACGAATGATGAAGTAGAAGGAGAGGCATATTCAAGGTGATTAATGGGATTATTGATGACAGGATACATCCGGGAGTGATCAGCTGCAGCCGAGCTGGTCGGCGGCGAATGCTGGTGATGCTGCCAGGGCGATGTATGCATCGCAGAGTCGAGATGCTGGCGGTGGGCGGAGAAATGCTGCTGATATGCGAGGGCATCGTAGTGTTGAGCGTTGTCCATCAAAACGAGCGAACATTCGCGGGGCGTAGAAACAAGAGAGAAAGAGATAGACCAGCGAACGAGAAATGAAACAAGGACTGTGCTGGGTTTGGTGCTGGCCAGGCGTTGTTTCTTGACGGTGTGGAATGAAGCAGCAGCACGCTTCCCAGCCGGATCCGTCTCTGTAATTTATGGGCCGGGGTCCACTCCGTGCTTGCCCTTAATATTTAATGCCCGTCCACACACAAACAAACTCCCCCTCTATCCTACCCTACTTTAGCTACTTATTAATTCGCGTATCCTCTTCTCGACCTTTTTGTTGCTTCCCACTTTGTATTTTCTCCAAAATTTCCCGTCATTCCACGGCCGGAGTTTACCGTTGGTGCCTAGCCGAGAAGAACAAGAGCTCTTGTTCTTTCAAGTTCGAACCCAACGCGGTGGCTGTCGCTGGGACTAGTGCACCCCTCATTGGCCCTCCCTCTCCGGTTGTCTCAGATCCTTTGATAATAAGGCCGTTGTCTGGCCTGAATGTCCCCAGATTGCCTCTTGTTTTCCTGACCCATCTGCCCGAGTCATACACGCGGACTGGGTCTCAATTGTCGCGAGGCTCACGCCTTCAGCTTCAGCCTCTCACTCAAACACGAGGATATGGGCTGGTAGTGACACTCCCCCCTTCCCTTACGGCGCTGTTCAAGCTCCAGGCCCATCAGAACTTTTTTTCTTTGTCAGAATCTCCCATGACCGCTTTTATGAACGGATAGAACCCGAGGTTCTCATTTGAATGAACGCTCGGAGCACTTCTGCTCCTCCTCCGCTCAATTTTTCAATTTTCAGCGGTGCGTCTCTAGCCATTGCTTGTTTCAACCCCTAGTTTTAATTTTTCATACCAGACCTGCTATTGTTGAAAATTGACGGATGCCGACATCATTCAGGTGTGCGAATTCCTCAATCTATAACTTTGATGTGTAGTCTTTTACTGTTTTCGTTGCCACATTCTCGGAAATGAACGCCTCATGTTTCGGCCATTGTTTATCTGCCTCATCGCTTTTTTTGCGGCCACGTTCAAATCGATAGTAGAAAGTCAGATTCATCCACGTATGCAATGTTGACTGAATTTGCTCCAGCTTCGTGACCCTCCTGCCTGCTCGGGAAGTGGATCATGAGGGATACTTTTCCTTGACTGGGCTTGCGTCAGCATCCATGAGTGCTTCAATCAAGGTTAGTTTCTTCTAGCGTTTTGCCCGTGGCAGCAGCCATTGTATTGACTGCATCTTGCATGAATCCTTCACCTTTTGTTCCTGGTTGCTGTACTTCCCCAAAGATTCGCAGAATTTGATCATCTCTAAGGCGTTATACTTCCTCGCTCTGTGTTTGAGGAATTTTTGGTCATCGACAACCAGTTAGGGTCCAACCGGATCTCGCTGCGCAGCTGCGACTGTATTTTGGCACCTACCGATCGACTTCCGCGGGAGTGCTCATCCCCTTCTCTTCTGAATCCTTTCTGGCTCCGCCTTCTAGATTCAAGGGTCGTTCCATTTCCGGTCTAATTGTGCGTCTTGTCTTTACCTTGACATCTCAGCTCCTCCTTTCGCTGCAGCCTCTGGTTTCTTGTGCCGATTGCTTACCGCTGTGCTCATAATTTACTGTCCGCAAAAGGGAGGAGACCAACTCTGCGCGTTGGTGGAGCCCACGGGAACTTGATCTGTGTTGGGGCGTCAGGTGCTGCATCAGATGCGGTCGGTTCTGATTCGTCCGATTACTCGTTAATTCAGCTGTTTTTTCCCTTGGCCGATGAGATGCGTGGAGATGCGCGACTTCACGACTCATTCAACGGTATGCTTACTTAAATTTGTGCGATGGCCTTTGTATGGGAGTTCGCTGGACGATCAACTTCACGGCCTTCTAGTGGTTCGAGTACCCCGTTATCGCCCGTCCTGAGGCTATACCAACCATGTATGTCATATCGTCTGCTCGCGAAAGATGTGCGTGCTGTAGAATAGATATTACTAATTATCAATGCAGGGTTCGAAAGCCTAGATGGTCGCGGAATCTATCCGCTGGTGTGTTTTCATCCTACATTGTTATTTCTCCTTCGACTTTGTCTGCCTCCTTCGTCTGCAGCGTCGATTAAAAATTCCATCACGTGAAAATCCTCCAGGCAGCTCGTCCCTCTCCTCTCCTGCTAATTGAATACTAATCATGTCAGGTGAGCTGCGTGGAATCTGAGGTGTCGTCCTCGTACGCGTACTGATTACGTTGCAGAGCTCAGGTGAGCATCCGAGAGGTGGGTTTACCGATTTGCTCCGTTATAACGGTCTCATTGGACCATCTATATTCTTTTGGATAGAGGAGGCGTGCCCTCGGCCCTTCTCAACTTCCTATCCTGAGAGGGAGGAGGCAGTACTAGCGAGGTGGGCGCCGAGTGTCGGCCAGGCCTTGCGCTGCTTCAAGCGGTCATGCATGCTGCCTCAGTATGTACATTGCATGAGAACTTTGTGCATACGACTTACCATTTGAACGATGGCGTTATGGCCATCACCTCAAGGTACTTTGCGATTGGCTTGGGGCACGTTGCGTAGGGGCAGTGTAAGGCCTGACTGCTCGATTCTGTCGGTAGAGATTTGAGCGTATGAACATCGAATCTGTCAGACAGCCATTACCAAATAATTATCTGGGTGGTTTGCTCGTCCCGTATCTCAGCTTGAAGATGAGAGATCGCAGACCTCAGAGTCACTACATCCGGAAAAGGAAGGTTTTGTCGATCTCGGTGGCGCCGAGGTCGAAATTCGGAGACAACAACAAGGTCAAACACGGTATACGCGTCTGAACCACATCTTGTCTGTACTAAACTCGCTGCGGCGCATATATTGAATCCCTCCACCTTTTCGAAATTGACTGTGAAAACGCCATCTCCTTTTCATCTCCTTCGTTAGAATGCCGCCAATACGAGAAGTATGGGCGCCGAATCTAGAAATCGAGATGCGAAACATCCGGGAACTTATTGAAAAGTATCCTTATGTCGCAATGGTACGCTTGCTCCTTGATGACAATGTCTGGATCATTCTTCATCCTGCAAGTGCTCAGGATACCGAATTTCCCGGTGTGGTTGCACGGCCAATAGGGGCATTCAAAACCTCATCCGACTATCACTACCAGACGATGCGATGTAATGTCGATCTTCTCAAGATCATTCAAGTAGGGTTGACGATGGCGGACGAGGAAGGAAATTATCCCCAGGACATCTCTACATGGCAGTTCAACTTTCATTTCAGCGTCAAGTCCGTCTTTTGTCGCTGCACTGTTGGATTCGTCCTGTATCCTGCTGACGTAATCACACATCCTAAAGTGACGACATGTATGCTCCAGAATCCATCGAGCTCTTGCAAAAATCTGGGATAGATTTCCAACGGCATGAAGAAATTGGAATTGCACCCAACGATTTTGCAGAGCTAATGATCACGTCGGGGTTGGTGTTGACGGACGAAACGAAATGGATTTCTTTCCATAGGTACGCCCATACTATTCTTATGACTGTCATTCGTACTTATCTAGTACCGGCTTTGTACAGTGGCTACGACTTCGGATACTTTATTAAGCTTCTCACTGCCCTTTCCCTACCCACAACAGAAGAAACTTTTTTTTGAAGTGCTACATACATGGTTCCCCACAAGCTATGACATCAAGACCATGATGCGTGCCTCCAAAGCACTGAAGGGAGGTTTGCAGGATGTAGCAGATGATCTTGGGGTAGGTCCTCAAAATTTTCCTCGTATAGACATCGATTTCATCCGGCTGAGCACAGAGATCTTCAAATACGCAGATCATGCGCATCGGCCCATCACACCAAGCTGGATCCGATTCCCTCCTCACCGCATCCACATTTTTCAAGATGCGAGAAATTTACTTCCATGATCGAATAGACCATGACGAGTACAATGGCAAGCTTTACGGCCTCGGGGAAACATTCACGTTGTCGAATGGAATCCCAGATCCAGGGAGAGGGGGTGCAACTATTGCAGAACGGGAGGATCGAGGTCTGTCGCGGGATGGGCAGAATCAAGTGGTTGGAGGTAATGCACAAGGCATGACGGTGGGCATGGCGTTGCCAACGCCCACTATGGCCGGTTCAATGCCAACGCCATTGCCACCAGGGACTGGCTATGGCGCGATGAGCGCTAATGGGGCATTCATGCGGACGGCGATCGGTGTGGGGGGCGGGGGAAGGTAGTTGCATCCGTGATGATTTTGTTTCACTTCGCAAGGGACTTTTCTATATTGTTCATGAGTGTATTGTGGGGCGTTGTGTGTGATATCTGTACCTATTTGAGTGTATCGAGTGTCGCTTTCCTGTCTTTATTCTCTATATTAGGTAAATGTACTTGTCTACCGGTGGACGAGCGTTCATTAACGTTCATTTATGTTCCAGCTGGAAGTCTCTATGGTTAAGTACAACTATGCAAGTAACCTATCCTTATTCGAGTTGGCTCAGCTGACTCAGTAGTCAATGTACTGGGCAAGTGACAAAGTTCAAACAACTTGTAAGTTAGTACTATACTAATAGGTGACCATCTCACGGATTCTCACCGCTGCCTGCTACCCTGTTAGATACACCGAAGAGGAAAGAATCTTCCCGGGGTGCTTTTTCGTGACTAAATTGTACCCGGATCGTTGCCATACAGACGGGATCGTCCCGACCGGGAAGATCCTTCGGCGCCGAATTTCCATGGAGCCTGAAAGTCTCGGTATCCCCTCGGGCATCAGGCGGAAGCTGACGCATGCAGTACAGCCAACGCGTCGGGCATACCGAGACCGTATTTCTTGTGAGTACACCTGCCGCCTCAGACAAAACCGTCGTCGCAGTCATCCATCGCAATAGTATCGCCTTCCAGCCGGGCGTACGCGCTCGACACGGAAGGAAATATTTTTGCAATGGCGCGCGACAACAATTTACATCCTAGACAGCACGTAGGTGTGCACAAATCATCTGATTTATGGAGAAGTGATTCTCCAATGCATATTCACCCACACTTGCCGCCAGTCGCCATACGCTGACGCGCGCTCGGCGACGATGGGATACTAGAGGTCACTCACCACCTGTGTCGTTTTGCCTCAGACGTTATGGCGGGGCGGATAGCAAAATTTTCCTGGTCAAAAACAAGCGGATCCAGGTCAACATAGGAAGGGTGGTACGATAGTGAGTTTGGAGATGGAGGCAATCCCCCTCTTTCCTTCCGACCTTTTATATCGATGCATTACGAGACATAGAACCCCCGTATGGAACGCATCTCCGCCTCATGCTTGATCAATATATTCCTGATGGAAGCTTGCAGTCTCTTCGAGTTCCGATGCCGAATCGAACTGTTTTTATTTTTCTGGCGTGGAGTACCCGTGGACTCAATCTAGTCTAGCCGAGCTGCAATATGCTCGGGAATATCACAGCCATCGGGGATACACAATGTCATCGGATAGGCTCCATTGACAGTCCCTTATAGCCGACAGCTCAAGCGTCTGGTGCATTCTTTTTTCCAAAAAGCGCAGGCGTCGCCACATATCGAACGGACGGACGAAGACTTTTCACAGGCATTTAGAGGATTGTTGACTCACACGAGTTTATAGATTCCATGGCATGAACAGTCCAGCCATTCTCACCTGACGGCTTCTTAATGCGCAGTGGCGATGGCCATAACCCAGTTATCAGACACGATTGAACTTCGAAGCGCTCACTCGGAGTCTTTCGCCTTCGATTGAGAAGACGCACCGCCTCCATCCCCTCATTCTCTGACACATAAGGCTGCCATAGGCTGTCATCTCCTACACGAGCCAGCCGATAAGTCGACCACCACCTGCAGGCGATATGATTCTGGAAAATTGGGTTCCAACGCCTCGGGGATCTGGCAATTCAACTATTGTCTCGTTATGGTGGTAAGTGACCGCTTGAGACCGCTTGGTCGCCGGCCCGGGCCATAGGTGATGTTGAATCGATTTCACAACGGGGTAATTAGCCTCCTTCGATCGCATATTATTCAGGACGGCTGATCCACCTGCCCCATGTACAATCTTTCTTGCTCTGCTTTTCGATAACTTGTTACGACCAAATTTCTCGCATGAGGACAATGCTGCTCTGGCTTGGAAGGCAGTTACCTCTTTTCAAGGGCGCGGAGGAATGTATTTCGGCCCTTTTTTTCGGGGGGGAGGAGGAGGGAAGAGGAGGTGTAGCAGGGCTGTGCAACAGGGCCAAGTGCAATTTTCCAGAGCATCGTGCCTGATATCAGAGACCTATCAAGCCTAATCCTGCCTAATCTCAGCGGATTTAAATTATCTCTGCATCTAGTAATATATTAGAAGGCCGGGCGAACGCCGAGGGCTAAGTTCGTAGTCCCGGTGATCTAATCTAAACCTATCGGATACTTGCTCAGAGTGCCAAAGATTTTATTTATCAACTGACCGATATGTTGGTTCTATGAAGATGGGATTCATGCCAATTTTGGTGCGATAATTTGCCGGTGTCATACGTGATAGATGTGAAGACGAAAGGCCAGCTGAACATCCGTACGCATTCTTCGCAAGGCAGCCAACGCTAGCCAGAAGTCCAGGGCCAGATGAAGAAGGAAACGTAATGCCAGCGGTCTTCCGCACCGTCACAACCCCAAGAGCAATTTGCAAGAAAATAGACGGGACCGCTCGGCAAAGAAGAGAGAGCACAACAACTCTTAATTGTCAAACAACATTATTTGCCAGGGGGACAAAGATTGCCGCCGGGCTTCTCGACTAATTCCGAAGGTCGGAATGAATCGGGCCCCCTTTATCAGCATTGCCCCGTGTCTCTGCATACACATCTTCGTAGTTGTTAGCGAGTGCGAAAGATAAGACATGTTTTTGCCCAAAGAGACTCTAGCCCCGGTAGAGGAAATAGCAGATAAATCTCCGAATCGATAAATGTCTGATGACATTGTCAGTAGAAAGGGTCGTGAATGTTATTCTATACAAGCTCCACCTAGAAGTATAACATATGAACGTTGATAAATGAACAAGAAACTTCTTTCTCGCACTCACGTAGTTGCTGGGGAATATTCCTTTCCGACCATTAGAGTCAACTCCTGCAAGCACGGTGAGTTCTATAGCATCACCCCACTATCACGATGCCTCACCTTCCCACCATCCATCAGCATAATTTCGACCCCCTCTCGGCCCACTCGTAAGCTCTATAAGCACCCCGTCTTGAACGCCGAGTTCATCTGGGCCTTGTGACTCATAACTATATATTCCTCTCACTTATGTGTCGTCCCCGATCGCCATGTAAGCGCCTAAGTTCAAACGGCCGACAGGGGAAGAATGAAACCCACCATACTTTCCTGAACCTTGCGCGTGTTTGGAGGTGGGCGCCTGAGCCGACGGCGCTGATGCTCGCGCGTCTAACGGCTCAATGTACGAAGCGGGTACGAGCCCCTTCTCACCGGCCGTATCGGCGACCTTGACCCAGCCTGAGCCATCATCTTCCTCGAGCACATGCACAGTTGCACCCTCTATTTACAGCGCCATTGACGACAATGAGTACTGCCAATAGGCGCAGGAGGAGCCTAGATTACGCACCACGGACGGCCAACTCAAAAGGAGAAGTTGGGGTGAAGTCAAAGACTACACGGGCTTGAGGATGATCCTCCTCCTTTTGGGTATGAAGATCGGTTTGTGCGAAAGATGAAGGCGTTGGGGGTGGAGCCAGGTTCGTTATCGATGAAGCTAAACACTCGTGAGTTTCGTGTCCAGGTGCGATTTCGTATCGAATAAGATACAACCTCGAGAGTCAGTTCTTGCGAGAATGCTGGATGTACGTGACATAGAATCCAAAGATTTGTGTCGTAATTCACGGGACCCTGTGCATTCTGCAGGAACCTGAACCATATCGATCAGAGCAAATAATTCAAGCGCAATCTTACTTTAAAAGAGAGAAAGAGCGAGAGTTGCAGACCTTGAGTTCACATTTCGAGTGGACCGATAAGCCGCAGAGTTTACATGTCTTTCCTTGCTTACTAAGTCCCCAAATAGAAGACTACACAAAAATTCGTCACCGGGGGCCCGGTCAGCCGGTCGCTGGAACATACCTGGCAATATCCACACTCAGTGGGAATCGTGAACGATGAACTCTTGAACTGATGCGGACTCTGAGAGCCCTCGTCGCCTGCAGATTTACAGTTACGGTGCATATAACCCTCTCAGACTATACGACGTGCCTGCGAGAGCTGTTGTGATGGTCTCTATCTCTGCGTTCAGGATTGTTTTGGAATTCTCGTACAAGGTTGCCTGATGTTGCGCCTCAAGATAATTCTTGAAACAATGATCAGTCTCAATCCTACGGAAAGCCTCATTGTATACTTACCTCCATGACTTCATCAACGCTTCCAAGGGATTGATTCTGCGTGTAGGCCGTAACGACGGTTCCAAGATGATCAGCCTCCTTCCCTGTGGTCACATTTAGCCGTAATCTTCCAGAATTGAAATTCAAAGACCAGTTTACTCTTAGCGTCGAGCAGAGGAATCAACTCCTGCAGCTTCGATCTGCACTTCGATAATTTGTTCTGTAGGTAAACCTTGGGCATGGAATCGACACTCATGTCTCCCTTCATAGTGATCAGACGTTAATGTAATGGGAAGATAAGCGGATTATGGTCGCGTCGAAACGTGCACACTTACCGTGTCATAGTGTTTACTACAAGGCTCGAACACCCAATCAATTGGAGCTGTGAAGGGTCGGATGTTGTGTTCGATAAACAACTCCTGATCTTTCCTCGGATTTACCTCATCCAAGGCCGTCTCAACGGAGGTGACGCGGTTTTTGAGAGCATCGTAGTGCGTGAGCTGGAGAGCTTGAGCATGATGAAGGATGCTGATGTATTTAGCGATGAAATGAGTCTGAAGGTGTTCTGTAAAATGCAAATATTCAAGCTGGACTATGACATAAAGGAGGAAAATGCATACGGTATTGCTGTATCAAGCCATGCCAACGGTGGCAGTGTATGAGCTCTTATTGGGTTAACGGTTGCTGATAAAATACGCACGTTCTCCAGATTCAATAAATCTTCGGCGTAGAACCTGTCTTTGGTCTTGTTGGCAACGGTAGTCGCAATGAGATAGATACTGATGGTCAAGATAATCAATTGCTCGCAGAGGGGTGAACAAAAACGGAGACGAACTTCTTCGCGTTCAACATATCAGCTTGCTGTTGCTCGTACTGCTTGGCTGCACGTCCGGCATGTTTATCGTCATGTGCGCGGTCCTGAGTGGCGCAAAAGAGATCGGTGAATGAAACATTCTATGTAATCGTGAGCTCAAACCTGTTTTTGACGATAAGTCTCGAGTTCCAGACACTCGTCGTCATACTAGGAACGAGGAACATGTGAGAATCCGGTGGAACATAAAGCTGACGAGCGCCTACCTTCTGCTTGCTCTAGAACATGCACCTTGTGTTGACATAACATGCATCATTTAAAGATTAGGGGGCACACGCACCTTGAGACGATCATTATAGACCCTGTCTCTATCTCCGAGAAGCTTCTGATAGAACTGTGTTTGCTGGAATTTTTTTGTTAAACTAAGCTAGGACGTCAAAGCCTAGTATGCTTGCCTTCTTCCCGTTGTCTTCCGTCTTTCGTTCTAGAGTCTTAAGAACGTCAACAACTTGGGAGGTAAAGGCATCGGATAGGTTGATATGGTCCTGAGCGGCATTGGTCATTGATCCAATTACTTTGTTGTACATGTTATCCAACGTGCTATCGCAGTAGCGAGAAGGTGAGAAGGTTATCACATAGGGTGAAAAGAACAAAACGCACCTCTGGCTTATGGTATCCTCGTTCCAATCTTTGGTAGGTTCGTCTCCAACGACTGCAGCAGCCACCTTCTTCAACTTCTTGTCGAGGGCCTTCTTAGCTAACGCTTGAAGTTTAGTCGCATGTTCTCGTTCGAGAGCAGCGCGATCGCTGTATATCTCGCGGATCTGATGCGAAGATGTTCATCTCAAAGTGAATATAGATGTATGGCGCGCTCACGTCACCGAGAAGAGTCAATTGTGCGTCAGAAAGTCTGGCAACTAGGTCGACTTGATCCTGTTGCAATACTGAATGAGGCTGATATCAGCGAGAGATGGTTTGCATGAATTTTACGGGCAAGCTATCTCCGTATGTGCGCGTGGGTGACTCCATGCTATTTTGTAGTGCTCAGGTTCTTCTCCAGGTATCTGCGCTAAACGAACTTCCCGTGTATCCCAATAGATTGGATGCAGAGTAAGTATGCGTCAAATCTCAAGACTTGGGCTCCTCAAGACCAAGACTAGTTAAGCTGTGGTTCTTGCGAAAGACATCAAACGCTTCGGACACACCTGGCCAGGGAAAGTGGCTTGAAGAATATGGTCGTATTGTAAGTTATGAAGGAATATACTCCGGTGTTAGTCGGTCAGTGACGAGTCCGACTGCCCGTCCGGGGTCTCAGCTGGCGCTCCGAGAAGCCGGCGCACAAACGCCTGCGAGATTACGTCATGCCGACACTGCATGGTTCAAACATGGTTCAAACCTCCAACCTGTTGGTTTGAACGATATCTCGAAAGATGTGCTCGCTGGTGCCGCCACCGCCATTCTGAGCCGTCTCTCGCTCCAGTCGCCTTCGTCGGCGTTCTGATTTTTTTTGCCTTTTCTCTCTTTCATCGAGCATAGAAACTGGAGAGACCGTCTCTGTCCCCTTCAGTTCAGTTAACTCTGGTCTGCCTCGGATGTCCGAGTAACATCTCTTTAAGATCTTTGTATTGCGATGAATCTGACATTTGATTCTTATAAGAATTTCTGGACGATGGCTCGGTGCAGCTCGGTGCCTGTACTTAGAACCTCGAGGACTTCAGCCTTGTTGAGGTCGCAAGTACATACATGTGACCATGACAGCTCGGGCCCATGCATCATGGGGTAGTCTCAAACCAAGACCCGCGTGCGAGGTTCGGGAGGGGCTTGAATCAAACCTATATCATGGGGAGAGATAAAATCATTTTCAGTGAGTGGATGGCTTTCCGTAGGCATCTGGATGGCCTTCCAGTCCAGATGTGCATCCAAATTCGGGCTGCCGAGCTACGGCCGTCAATTTACCATAGTGCCGGTTTACAACAACCCTCGTCCAGATTGTTCATCTGGAAGGGTACCCCTCTCCAGCTCAAAAAGTCGTTGCAGATCATAATTTACAACTCCGCTAGGTGCATAATTTCCATATGCGTTGCGATGGAATTACAGACTCATCGCATGGCTTAGGGAAGCTTTCAGATCAAACTCCAAAATTCTTTCGAGGCCCGCGCTAACTATCTGGATTTGTTCCAGATGCTACGGAAAGCCATCCAGTCTTGGGCCTACATAAGAAAGTTTCAATCCACTCTGCACACAAGGATTCAAATATTCAGTACTTCAGTATACAGTGCTGAATTGCGCGCAAGCTGTCCCGGCCAATTTTCGGTGCCGGAGCGGCTATGATCGATCATTTACGCCGCAGGTACTAGCAGGCTGCCAGACTTTTTGTACTTATGCATTAGGGCCCGAGCGCCTCGTGTTCAATACTCGTACAGCTGTCCATACTTATGTCCTTGAATGCATGAATGATCTCTTTGGCGCACAGTGACAATGTCCTTTCTCGATCCATGGTTGCGAAAGGTTGCGACCCAACAGCGCCGGCTGGTACCAAATTGGTGAAAAGATGGAGACCGGAGATCCTAAGGAAGAAGGAAGGAGAAAGCGTTCTAACGTAGGCATCACAGCAGCCATAGCAATATCAGATAGCACACTTAGCTACTTCGTGTATCATGGAAATCAAGATGAAGCTTTTTCGAAGTCATTTCGTAGACTAGGCATTCCTGGACAAATCCGCGACTGTCGTATACACATGCTACTCGCGTCCCAGTTGACAGCTAGTAACGCTGTATGGCATACTGGTATACTGAAATCAACGTCAGTGCGGGCGAAGTGTGAATGCCCTGCAAGGCAGGGCACTGGCAAGTGTGCCCCATGACTATACCTAGTCCCGCGCAACCTACATTGGCACTATATCAGCTGGCAAAAGGAGTATGTGACCCTCCTGTTGACCGGTTGAGAACGAAGGGGGAGTGCTGATTTTCCCGATCTTAGGATGCCACACTGGGCCTGCGGAGTAAACGAGTGTCATGCGTGATGGAGAGTTGTACTCGCGAAATGCTACTCACGCTCGCATCGTAGCCGGGTCGATGCCGAAGACACGTAAACAAGTCCAACGAAAATCGGAGACGATGCCCGAGCATAGTCGTAAACTAGCACTGATATTTCCTTGAAAGAATACATTCTAGAATGCAGGGACGCCCAGGGCTCCTGATGAGTCACTGTACAAATCTGACCATGAGGTTGAGCCTGGCCGAGTAAGTCCCTTTGCATGGTAGGTTAAATTAACAACGCCTGAGGCCTGAAGGCCTGAAAGATCACAGATCCATTGTATCGACCTAGAGTTTCATGTTTATTTGGAGTACCACGATGCCGAGAGACAAGCTTCTCGACAAAAACCTCTGGTGAGAGTGCGATAAGACTGGATAGGACGCAGTTGCACACTACCCACCGTGTCAGATCCGATGATCCTGGCATTCTGATTATTTGAACGCTGGGGGCATAGACTTCGTAAGTGGTCTCAGGCCTCAATTGGCTTTTGAGCGAGCTTGAGCCTTGGGGATGACCGGTGGGCGGTTCCAATCACGATCGTATCGGTTATCGCCGACATACGACTTAGCACGGACCCCATAATGTGCCTTTTGCGCAGGCACGGCACCGACTCGTTTTCCGTAAGTTAAGTGCCTCGTTGGGACGTCCTGTTACCCTCGGGCTTGGGCGGCAAGGCAGCGAGCGTGCGATGGTCACCAGGAGACGGACTAAGACGGACATGAATGCGGGTTACGCCAGCGCGAGTCAACAAACAGCCTGTTTCCTCGCGGCGATGGCGGAGTTGTGGAGGTATATTTAGAGAGTGATCCGGGGTCCCCCAGTCCATGCCTCGTGCACTGCTGCAAGGACTGTGGCAACATCCGGATCCCAATTTATACAATCTTACCACGTTTCCTTACTTAACATTAAACTCTTGGTTAAACTAATAGCTTGAACGCCGCATGATGATGTCAACTTGACCCTGGTTTCTCTTCTAAGTTGTCTGCTTGGTATGCGAACTGCCACTGTTCACGACATCTGAACGGCCCAATGTTTCCCATGGACCTGCACTTGTAAGCGGAAGACTCGGTAGCAATGCACAATGTCTGACACGCACGGAACTAGCAGGCCCCGTACCCGTTGCCCGCCTCTGTAGAGGTCCACGCCACATACAGAGGGACACCCCAAAGTTCCCATCTTTGCACCTGCGAATGCAAGGTACCTGCACAAGTCCCCAGATTTTTTTTTTCTTCTGTAACTGAGTCCGGCGGCAGATTCCTCGAAAGTGTTCTTGAGCCTCCTTGACAGCTTTATGTGTGCGCCAACCACGCGCTCATGGAACACGTCAGTATATCATCTTCCAGCGCCCCCGTATAAAAGCGGTGTGGACAATACTCTGTGGGAGTCGTGACCCCCGCTCCTTTATCCGCGCAACCTTCAGTCGAGCAGGGCACTTGTCCTTTGACCTCTTCCTCTCTCGAGTCCTCTAGGCATTTCTTGCACTACTATCCTTCGGACATGTCTCATTTCTATATGATGTTCTTCGTCGCCGTCGCGTTCATCCTTTCTGCCGTTGCGTCTCCCATTTCGCTCAGCCCGGAGTCCTCATCCAACTCCACGTCGGTGGATCTTGAAAAGCGTGTGACGCATTCCGGTCGGGTAAGCGCTGTCCATTTCGTGTACTATTCCCGTTCAAACAGCGTACACGTTCGTTCAGGGTACATGGTACTATCCCGGCCTTGGCAATTGTGGATACAATGATGGCTCGGGTGACGCCGTCGTCGCCATGTCGAAGTCATTTTATGACAACAATGAGGCCAGCAACTGCAACCAGGTAAAATTGCATACGTTTCCCGCTCCAGGCACCCCTTCTTACATTTGTGTCTTCATGAAGTGGTTGCAAATTACAAACACGAATAATGGCAAGGTCACCTATGGCAAAATGAGGGACAGNTGCCCCGGCTGCGGATATTACGACCTCGGTATGTCTCCCGTTCATTTCCGCATGGCGAACTTGTGCCTCATACGTATGCTCTCTTCCAACAGACATGTCNCCTGCCGTGTTCGAGGAGCTTGGTACCCTCGACGAGGGTGTCCTCTCCCTTTCTTGGCACTTCGAAGCCAAGGGCTGGTCGCCTTGAGTCTTGAATTTCATCTCCAATGCAACAAGTGCAGAGTGCCAGTCAAATATACCTATTGTAACCTTACAGAGTCTTTCTCTTTCGCATTTTGCTCTGATTATTCTATTGGGTTCGCTCTTCTTCTGGTGAGAAGAGCGGTGTTGTAGACTTGTTGACACGCCTACTACTAGGTGACTCCATTGACATCCCCTACCCCTTCATCATGTATCTTCATTCCACTTTCTTCATGTCTTTTACGATCTTTTCATGATAGGATTTGCTTTGTTACGGTTGATTCCGTTCTTTTCACCTCACTGGCTTTGGCAGTTGGTCCAGGCGTCGTTGTCTCTCATGTATTATTAACGTCCACCGATCGCTTGTGCCATTACCTACTACATTCATGAATCGATTTCTTGAGCGTCGCGCGGTTGATTTCATTGAAGAGCCTTGCTTCTGAATACGCGCATTGACCAGTAACGTGGTACCTTATTATGCCTCCTCTGATCGACCTCAGAGTCAATAGCCCTCGGCGGCAGGTCTCAGGCTTCAGCCACAAGCGCGTCCATCACGTGGATCATATACAATCGCGATCATGTGCGCAGGACGATCATAAGACCAAGCCGGATGACGTTATGAAGTCAATCGTGCTCCAGAACCTAGTCAATTATCTTCTCCACCAAAAAAACAGCAACAAAACGCGCGAAGCAAGAATGAATCGAAGTAACGGTATACAAAGTCCGAAGATCAACATGCTATCCCTGAAACGCAAGAAAACAAAGTTGTCTGTGGAAATCATTATTATGGTCCTTTGGGAGGCCAGGTCGTAGAGATCATTGCGAGTCGGGTCAAGACATAAATATCGAATGCGACCCCACCAACACGTACAGGGAGAGGGTTCATCATCATATCAAGAATACGACGGCCACCGCGAAGCCAACGAACGATGGCAACATTAGCTGGGAAAGGTGACGGGAAACCGCACCATTAGAGCCGACGTTGCCCTGAGCAGGAAGCGAAGTGCCCACCGCGGAGCTGCTGAACGATGATGCGGCGGAAGACGATACGCTGGCAGTGGTAATACTGGACACTGGACTGCTGAAAACGGTGGTGATGGACGTCGTTACAGACAGGGAAGCAGAACTGGAGGCGGATGATGATGGGGCAGCCGAGATTGTCGACGGGGCACTCGGCACAGCAGACGTAGTGGGCACTTCAATCGACGTAGAAGATGAAATTGGCGAGGGAGATTGGGCAGATGTGGGAGACGGGATCGATGACGACGTCACGGAGGCCGACGAAGACGAAGCAGAAGCAGATGAAGATGAGCCCGAACCACCCTGGATCGTGAATTCCGGACTGGCATTTCCAGAGTCACCGAAGACTGTTGGCGGCAGCTCCAGTCAGTGATCATGACCTCTTTGTGCAGACATATTTACATACGGACGACGATGTAGTCTGACTTTGGTGGTACATCTGGAACCGTGATTTGAACCTGGCCGTCAATCAACTGGAATCCTCGAGCTAAGGGATTGTCTACAAGCAAAATGCGTAAGTTCCAGCACGTGAGGACAACATGGAAGAGAAGAAACTATTAAGTCCAGCGCAGTGCGACATGTGTGGGCTCCGCACCACGCTGCATGGGTGAGGCTGAGGGCCCAAAGGACATGACCATTCATTTCAGTTCTGTGAATACTGACCGAGCATCAAGTTCTCGCTGTCATTCTCCTGGAAGCCCAACACCAGCTGGCCCGTGAAGTTCTTCGGTTCGGGAATGTCGGAAGTATTCCTGCATTCAAACCCTCAGCATTGCGATTCGTCTAAGTAGATAACGGGACTGACCATGTCACCAAGACCTTATCACCGACATTCCAAACGGTGGATGCAGTCGGACTCGTGATAGGCGGACTCACGACGATGCGCTTCACCAGAGGAGCAGCATGCACTAATGCAACGAAATACAGGAAAAAGATCGTGAAAAGTGACATGACTGCGTGAAACGTTGGGCACGCTGGTAAGAATCGAGGGAAGAGGAACTCTCAAGCGCAATCGAACGGTCGGCTGCCATGTTATATGTATAGGCCGGACATTACACTCCGGTTTTGGCAAAGTTCTGATTGAACCGCGTGATATGCTGAGGGGGTTTGCGTGGATATCTGTCACATGTAGTCTCAATCCTTCTCAACCCTATCACCATCACCTCCACCGTGGGCAGCATCGAACGAAGGTCCATAATACTATTTTTCCTAAGTGTAGGGTTCACAATTAACATACACATGGGCTTCGAAGGCGAGCGCACTGGATCCAGTTTGCACAGAATGTCGCGCTTGTCATCTGATCACCATGCATCGGCAGCAGGGAAACTATGGTGCGATCAGCACGATTCAAAACAGAAAAATGGTAATATGCATAAGGAGTAGGTGCACAGTCCACAAAACTTCGCCCACATATGACGGCTGCTGGGAAAGGAAGAAGCCAAGGAACGCAGCTACAAAATGTGGATTGAATTACGCCGGCGCATTTGCATCATTTTTTAGTTGTCTGAGAACAGAAAGAACAGACGCGAAAATGCACCAGATAGTCGAAATCTATCAAGAGCAGGCCTGCCAGCTGCGAGCTCGAGCTCACTCCAGTCTTCAAGGCAAATCTTATTTGAAAAGATAAAGTCGGTAGACAAATAAAAGGCCAAATACGAGACGCGACGCGTAAATTGACCGCGTTGATTACTGTATTTGGACATCGTGTCGCGTAAGTGGCTGCCATCCTTCCCTCCTCTCAACCATACAACTCATCCCCCCAACTCACCGTATACACACTTTCATCCGTTGAAGGGTCCCAAAATCCGAACCTTTTTTTTGCCCTCTCCCTTCTCTCCCTTCTCTGATACCTGCCCCCCATGAGTCTCCCAACACCACCCTGCTCGTCCCACCGAGACAAGGAGAATCGAACACCACGAATGGCATCGGGTTCACGCGTCGCATGGTCGCAGAACAACAAATATCACAATGTGTCTAGCCTCACTCCACAGGCATTCTCGGGGAGTGCGTCGAAAGACGCCCCCTCCAAGTCCATTCTGAAAAGATCATCCGAACCACTGCTGCCCTTGCTCGTCGAAAAGTCACGCGAGGTTACGCCTGAGCCTGGTGACCCTTTAGTGGATCTTCACTATCTCGAATGGCCAGTATCCAGAATCCTTGCGTCAGACGCGTCGTTACGCGACCTCATCGAGGCCTATTCCATCCTTGCCGCCCGACTAAGTTCAGCTGTCCAGGAAAGCACTGACGCAGATTGTTCTTGGCCACTATTTCAGCCCCTGAGAACGCACCGTAAGGTTCTTGTCGAATCAATCATCAAAGATCTTGGGAAGGCGATGGTTGACCCACTAGCTGGAGTTGTAGAGGTCGTGGACGCGGGTCACGAGAGCCCTACGGAGGAAAGAGGAGTGTTACCGTCGCCGCGAAAAAGTCCGAGGAAAAAAAAGGAGCATGACCGAGGAACAGGTAAAGTATGCCCGCGATTTATGCACGACGAGCCAGTCTGTCATCAAGCTTCTCGGTCTTGTTTTCGCGCTTCCTGCCATTTACCGATTGTTCAATGGTAGGGCAAAATTCAGTGAATACGTGTTACGTCTCTGACCGTCATCCGCTTTAGATCGAGAACTTGGAAGCATTTTGACCGAAGTGCTGACCATAACATTCGCGCAAGAATTGCCCACTCTCAACTCGCGCAAGACGCGCGCGTTGGCCATTTGGCTGATCCAAACGCAGCGTCTCCCTTCTGAAGTGTTATTGCCTGCGGACGATAGGATTGCCTACGCTCTTCGTCGCGCAATCGAAGGTGAACTCGGCAAGGAGGGCAAGAAGGGATCTATAAACGATGGGCTGAAGGTAGTGGAGCTTCATCTCTCTCTATGGAATTAGCTCATTGCGTAAAACAGGCGATCCACGACCTCTCGTTGTACGAACCGTCAATTTTTGTGCCCGCTTTCACGGAACTGCTCCCCTCAGTTCTTAACAATCTCTTAGCTCCCACCCTCTCAATACGCACACAAGCATGTCATGCACTTGGTGGTTTCGCCTTGGCTTCCTCCCGCGTACCTCTTTCCCCAATCCACACCCAAATCTCCCAGATGGTCGCATTATTCCTGACTGCTCTTCCTCCTACACCTTCCTTGACATCCTCGCCAAACAGAACGAACATGGACCCTCCTATTATCCGCACCCTACGCGCCACGCTCAATGCCACAGAATTCCAGTCTGCTGCACAAGGTCCAGTATGGGCTTTATGCGTCCTGGCGAGTTTCGTGATACTCCTCGGCCCGGCTCTTTGCGAGAGTACTAAACTCACCCGAATCCTCTCCGCGCTCTTCGCTGTCGCCATTCGGAACAAGAAAAGTTCTGTCCGTGCGCTCACATGCCTTATATGGCGTTGTATCGTATGGGTCTATTTCCGACCACCTCTCCCGCAGTCCGATGCAACAGATGGGGATGACGACCCTGAGAACTTCACGATGACGCCGGAGGAGGCGGATAAGCGCCAGAGCTTTTGGCGCTTCGTCAGGTCCGTCGTGGATTTTGGAGCAGGAATCTCTGCAGTCGGTGCGCTGCTCGCTGCTCACACTGACGATGAGAAAGTTGTGAAGAAGGTAATGATCAGTCTGAAATTGATGGTGCAAAAGAGTGGGGACTCTTGCAATGATGCGATGGAAGTCATGAGGCGTCTTGTCGGGCCTGAGACCGCGCACCAGTGGGATTGGAACAAACTACTACCACAGGCGCTATTCTCCTCCAATCCGGGGTTGCTCTCGGCAGATTTTAATTTGCTATCCTTCGCGGTCAGCCCCCTCTTCGATCACGTTCCGATCCCCGATAGCGTGAGGGCTTTGACTACAACGGAGCTTGCAATCGAGGGGGTCTTCGATAGCCTCGTCGAACTCTGGAGAGCAGGAATTGCTCGAGTGAATCTATCGGTGGATGCCCAACTTCCTGTAAGTAACTGGCGAGTTTTCATTAAATGCCGAAATTCATGAGCGCATACAGTCAGAGCTACTTGATATCTGGAAAGGGCTGCTGCATACCAGCCTGACAGGCTTCCAAGGTATCTCTATCGTCGTCTACATAAAGGATTCCCGCTCATTATTTCGATTCAGAATCTGAAGATGAGAATGGCCTTCTACGGCTTGCAGGTCGTGCTGCGTCAGCCCTAGTCAACGTTCTCGAAGATTCAGAAATCGAGTTGGTTCCTACTGCCGATACGGTGACGCGCGAAGCTGATGAAGAAGTTTCTGTCGGACTCAAACCTCACACCCGCTCGAACGCCGCGATGAAGTTGGCTATCACCCGCGATCTGTGGGAGGTCGTCTGTAAAGTTCTTCCTAAACACGAGTGCGGTGTTGCCGGCGAAGAGCTCCTAACCTACCTCGTCAAGAATGAGAGCGACTTGGTTTGGGAGACGGACTCGCCTCATGATGCACGGACGCAATGGGCATTGCTGTGCACGGAGGTGCTCGCCCATTGTGTTGCAACCCCTTTCAAAGGGTTCTGGGGGGTGAAAGGAGCTATGAAGCAGTGCGATTGGCAGTGGACAGTCGAAGTGAGAAGTTTGGTATGGAGGACTTTCACCAAAAGGTGGCACGAAATCGCGCCCTCGCAGTGGGAGACTGCACTGCAGTTGCTTGCCGTGCCGTTTGCGTAAGTGATAGGATGGCGCTTCTTGTTTTGATATCATGTCAGTTGACTGTTTCTGCGCAGTGATAGGAACTCCTGGGATATGAGCAATGACGACCTTGACGCGTGGGAGGCAACCCTCCGCTTTTGCATGGAAAAGTCATTGGATGAGGGTGTCGAGTCACTACGCATACTCAATCACGTAGCCGGAGCCATCTTGAGCACTCATATTCCTACGTCTGCTTCCTCCACCCGTGTCATCGACATTCTGCTTTCACACTTCGAGATCTCCGAAGTCTCCGAAATTCCTGGTGCCCTTCTAGAACTTGCCAACGACACGCTTCAGAGCACGTACCCGCCAGAACCACGGAACAAGATCACCTCCCTGTGGCTCATCCGGACTGTTACACGAATGGTGGATACTTGCCCTATCGACTTGCTTAATTACGTCCTACAAGCTATTCAGGAAGGCGTTGCAACATGGATCGCTGATGCCTATGGGGTTTTCACTCATGACGAGTACTCCTTTGATGTAGGCATTCGCTTCGCTAGGATGCCAGAAAGACATTATGCCTAACACGACCTTTATACCAGATTGTCCCATTGTACCAGACGATAGTGATCTGCCTGCGATCCTTGACACCCTCGATCGATACTTTGACCGCATTAACCCCGCTTTTGGCATCTGGCTTTAGCGGACGTGTGGATAAACCTGAACCTATCTCCCAGGTGTTCACCGACTTCTGGCATGCAACTTATTCAAAGATTACTCCCCCAGAAGACGGTTGGCCAGAGGAGCTTCTCGCCCACATTATAGTGCCTGATGCGAAGGTTGTTTCCATGCAAATCCCTGTCAACACTGTGCATCTACCGACGACGCAACGGCCGGATGAAGAGATGGACGCTTCCTCCAGTAGCAGCTATGCAGAGTCTGTTGATAGCATTGCTTCGCCGTTCGAGCTCTCTTCTTCTCCAGCCACGACGCCTATCGACGTGGAGAAAATTGAGGGAATGCCATTTGGATTTCCTCCTCCCAGAACTCCGTCCCCAGTTTCTTATTGTCCAACTACACCCAAAGCAATGGCTTCTTTGTTACCTTCTACGCCTCATGTCTCCTCCAAGTCCACCATCTCATCTGCGAAGTACGGCGGTTTCTCTCCACTTTCGCCTCTGGCATCCGCCTTTGTTGATGGCGTAACTTTGCCCGCCACTTCCAAGTCTGCTCCTCGTCATGAATCAAGGTCCCCCTTGAGCTATAAAAATGTGGTGGACAAGGAAAACGCATCTCTTCAAGTTCCTCTTACCTCTGTAATGGACCGCATTGCTGCGAGATCCCCAGGGACATCTGCACTTGGAAAGCGACCCTCGGAACATGGAGCAGCAGACGAACGTCCCGTAAAGAGAAGCAAATTGTCTGCTACTTCACCATCTCCCACGACAGTCATCGGCGATCTGGCTAGCCTTCCCTTGATGAGGGCGTGCGCACAATCGCCTTTCCAGTTTGATGGATCAGCTAGCGACAGCGAGGATGAATGCTTGACGGTAGAAAAGTCTTTGTTTTCGACGCCTTCCCTTGGCGAAATGTCTCGAGTTCTCGTGGACAGGTTCCCCGAACATGTCACTGCTCTCCATCGCAATATCGCTCTTTCATCTTCCCAGCCTTCGAAAAAGCGTAAGCGTATAGTCATAGATGCGGTCGAGGTTCCTCTCTTGCGCGACCTTCGCAGGCTGGAACGCAGGGGAAGCATGCAGACTGTCCAAATTACTACCCGAGGCAGCCTAAAACGTATTCAGTCACTCCCGGTCACAAAAACTCTCGATTCCCCGCCGCGGCCTGCCGTGAGACATGGAAAGGCTCGAGCATCGCAGTCCCACACAGAAGTAGTTAGCCTGTCTTTAAGCTCATCGCCACTTCGGGCCCTGGAGAAAGCTCAGGTCGCTGGAAGTGGTGCGTCCTTTTCTTTTCCAATCTGTTCCATACTATTCTCATGTCCGTCACAGACGATTCTATCGATCTTACTCAGGAGCGCCCAGGCAACGCCTCTTCATTGTCATCCGATGATGATCCTTATATCGGTCAGGTCACTCCTCACCATCTGTTTTCTCCAGCGATGCGCCGCTTCCAAGATGCGCTTGATAGAGACCCTTCCAGCGACGATTCCAATGTCTCTGACAGTCCTTCGCGGGATCGTATGACAAGAAAGATGCGGCGCATGGGGTTCGAAGTGGATCGCAAGGCGTCACCTCTGAAGTTCCAGATGCGGAAACTAAAATTCTAGTTATTCCAAATGCGAAGAAGGGGCATATCTCAATTTCCTTTCGACAGCCTAATTTCCATTTTGTGTTACTTGATTTGTTGTTATTCCATGTTTCGCATTCTTCATAATATCTGTACAAATGGCACAATTCTTGTCATAATTTTCTGTCCTGCGAGTACAAGAAAGCCATCGTCTTCAAGAATAAATAAGATAATACAAAATGTACGAGTACATGTACCGTCCTTTTCAATTTTCAAGACGTAAAATACAGTCATCAATGCACACCGGGAGGCAGGGTGGGATTAAGCTGTAGAACCTTCCGCGTGCTCGGTCCCCCGACTGGCCAGCCAGGTCTGTGGGCCCTGAGTAACCAAAGTTAGTTAGTAACTTATCTATTCAGCCAGAGGGGGAAATTCTCACCTTCTGATTCTTACGTCTCATGTACTTGACCCTCCGAGCGGACCATTCCCCGGCGGTTTGCGGAGCAAAGTTCGGGTTATCCTTCCCCAGCGGTGTACGAGCTACAACTTCCGCTATTATCTCGCTCTCCTCAACCAAAGGAGCAAGTAGAATGTTGTTGGCCGGGCGGGTAAAGAAGCCCAGCGACCACCTCACTTCTGTAGATTGCGATTTTGGCGGATTTCTGGCGTGATCGAATAAGCCGATCCTTAATCTAGATGAGGAAGCACTGATGAGATACTCACACAACACGGTGCAGGTTCGACTTCAAGATACCGCCAGTCCAAAGTGGCATGGCATCACCCAGGTTGCATATGACAAGGCCAGGAATGGGCTGGAAAGAATAGTGTGAGAGTATGCTCTAAGTGCGAGACGCAAGGCGGCATCTTACTTTGACGTATTGCCAGGTGCTCGATGCAGGCAGTAAGACTTGGAGTCCGCCCAGACGGTTATGGATCATCGTCTGAACAAAAATGCATGGTCCTGTTGAAAGGTTTCCGAGAGTATCTGAAAACGACAGAGAACATACCAGCGTCCCAAAATCTGTGTGCGCACCCAAGCTCGACCTGTCGGCGGGTATTTCAGGTCGGGGCAGAGACCTGATACATCGCGCCTCGCTGCCGCTAGCCTCACCCATCGCGTGTCTCTCAATGATGGCGCCCCTGGGTAAGCCGAGCCTCTTCTCAAAAACGGCGAGGATAGCAAAGCTGATGTCGAGCGCCTTGCGAACATAGGGCTTGATTGTCGATTGCATACGATCGTTGACGGTTCGAGGATACGTGCGATGAACGTGCTGTGGCCAGGCTAGCACGTCGTCTTTGGCGATGTTCAGAAATTCGACAGCGTCGAGAGTGCCCTTCTCATCGATGGTCCACGCGCCAGCATGTTTGTACCTGCAATATGTTAGAAAAAGTAAGGAAATTTCAAGCCTGAATAACACCGTACCCAAATGACGAGCCTGAATCCCCTTGCTCGTATTCCATCTTCTCGGACATGGGGAGATCTAGCGTACTTGCGCCCATGTCGAACATTTCTTCGGCCTCCTGATCGACGTCGTGATTTTTGAGGCTGGAAAAGGCACATAAATCATCACAGCCTGAGACACAGAAAATGCCTACTTACTACCAAAAGCCGAGCTCGGTGGCCGCCTGCCACAGCCTATCGCTCTCTTGTACATTTCCCGCCTTGATCAAAGCATAGTCTATGACGAGTAGAGGTACCGTTGGAACGTCGTCGGGGAAGGGGGGGAGATAAGTGGCCGGCATGTTACAAGAAGGGGAGTTCGGTAAGACGCTGGAGGAGAACTGCGAGGTTAGCCATGCTTAAATACCTCGGGCAATTAGCCCGTCACGTAAATATTAGAGCGATGCGCCAGCCATATAGAGAACGATGTACCAGCGGGGCTTGTAATTAAATTCTCCTGAAGGGGAATCACATCGTTTGGCGGAGAGCCACACAGCGCTTGGAAATGGCGCACGGGAAGTGGTTGGCTTCTACCGCGCCCTGAAGCCGTACCTGAACATCCATCATATGTACATTGAGATGCCTTCGTGCCTACCTTGGAGATGTCAGGTTGTACGATCTCTCGCCAGGAGAGATACCACATCATTTACAGCCCGACGGTGTCGCGATCCCTGCGGGGGACAGTTTAGTAGTAATCAGTAGAAACGTCATGAATCTGAGACATCGCGGTGAAAAATTATTGTTCGTGTGGCACCGAGAATCCTTCCACCGGCATCCCCGATGGATCCGGTTTTTATCGCACGTCCATGAGCATCAAGGCATCAATAACGACCCGAAATTTAGATTTCAGCCACTAGCCAGCTGACGGGCGACAATCGGTTTGACAAGAAAGTATGCTGGCGATGGTGCCAGTTCGGACGATACTTGTTTTAAATCCCTTTTGGAAACTGCCGACTTGCACAACAGAAGTACCTAAAGATGTGTCATTTGATCAGGTAAGTCAATCGCATTGCGATGGCAGGCATGGCTCTTTCGCCATCTTTAGGACCGTTCAGCCCGATTGATTGTAAGATGCTTTGAAGTGATATCGATCAGGTCGCTCCACTTCTCCTACCATAATAATACGATGGAAAGATGCGAAGGCGTCCTGTGGGTGGAATCCGGCGGTTGACATGTGTCTGAAGGGGTTGTCAGAGTACCGGCGCCCAGCAAGCAATGACCGGAAGCACTGTGAGCGGAGACGCAACAGCCTTAAGGGCGATTGGTGTTCTGATCAAGTCATGCGGCGTAGCGCCGACTGGTCAGCTGTCCTCGAGATGAAGCAAATTTGATACATCGAGATACAGGTCAAGGCGTACCTGCGGCTGTTAGGCGCCTTTGAAGCTGCCTTTAGAGCCTAACACTGAGTCAATACACCGACCCGAGAATTTTCTGAGCGTCATCCACTAGATGGATAGATCATAACGCCGATGCGATAGGAGCCCGGCGCAAAAAATGATGCAGGCCGTCAACACAGCAACAACGATCATGGACAACAATGGCATGAGTTCCTTGAGCGCCATTAAACAACTTATGGCAAAATGCTAAGGTTAATGTCAAATCACACCTATGGATCACATAAGTGCGGGAAGAGCAAGCAGGGGAGCGAATACGGCAGGACAGCCTCGCATCAGTGGTGCAGTCGGATCGGGGCAGTCGGATCGGACAGTCTATCCACATTGGTAGGCTAACTCCCTCTTAATACCGTGTCTAGGTGCGCGGACCATTTTCTTCAGCAATTTGAACAAATAAGCAAATTCTACACTTGCCGTGTCGGGGATCCGACCGCGTGGTACTAGGTAATACCCTCGCCTAAATGGACCGACTGGGCAACTTCTACGCTCAGGTCCCTGACAATCATTCTGCAAAATAAGCGGGTCCAAGACAGAGTTTGAGGATAAAAGACAATTGTTTGATTCATGTGGGTCCAGCCTGGGCAGTACTAGAATAAAATCCGAAAACTCGACACCGATTCAGCGACGCGTCCGCGTCATTCCCAGGATCACGCACCACGATTTTCCTACCACCTGACGAGCAGACGCGTCGGAACGAATGTTACTTATGTGTGATAAGATGCGAGTGCGAGTCGGCATGTCGGCGCCTAGGGTTAGAAACGAACCGTAACCAATCATCCACCACGCGAATGCGTCCTCGACTTCTACTTCTCAGCAACCGCCAGAACCGTAAACAATGTGCGCGCGCTGACTAGCGGGAGGAACAAGCAAAGAAACCCTTGAACACGGAATTCCGCTTTTCAAAGTATGCACATATCACGCTGTTCAAATTGTCGATGCCAATTCATATGGATTCTCCAGGAGATTTCGAGGGCAGGAGAGACATTCGTTGTTCTTCTGCTGTTTGGGACTCGTTCTTCGCTAGGGAGCGCCCTCTACGCCGTCCGGTGACCCGGCAATCTAGCAAAGTACCGACGATCGAGTAGAATGGTTCGGCTTGCGGAAAATCGACCGAGTCCGGCATCAAATTGATCAACGAAAAAGCGACCGGCCGGCCTCGTATCGAGGCCCTTCATATTCGCTGAGTTCTAAGGATTGTGAGTATCGACGGAGGCGCAAGCTACGACATGTAAATTACATATCATATGAACGTATCGCATGCCATGTCCTTGTTGCCTTCGCGGGTGAATGTGATGATGTGGTCTGACACGAAAAAACGAGATGAATATGATTATTGGATATGTGGAACGCGCCGAGCAGATCTCACTGTTTATGAGCCGTGTTGTGAACCCCACCTCACAATAGCAGCTGGATTCAAACGTCAAGACCCATTCCGACCAAAGAAAAAGACGACGTACAAGTAATCTGTACCAAAGTTATGAGCTCAATCAGTTCCTACGAGTTTAGCAAAACGAGAACGACATACATATCCATTTCCTCCAAAATACTTTCAACTCCAATTGGCCATTCTCACCTTCGAACGAACCCGGGTGTTCTCGATGGAGGGCTTTTTCAATCATGTCAAAGTTATTGACGAAGCGCCAGCGCCATTCTCGCAGGGTGCGGGCGTAGTGCGGGCCTATGTTAGAAATGGAATCGACCAGAAAACGGCCTTCCGTTGCGCTTGTGATGGTCTCGTGAAGGTTCATGAGACTTGGCAGGAAACCGCCGGGGAAGACTAGAGGAACGTTTTGAGTCAGCGATCCGATATGGGGAGCGGAAAAACTTACTCTATGAAAATATTGTTCGAGGCGCACGCTCAATATTCTGTTAACTGATAGAAGAAGGAAAACGCACCCATTTTTGGATAAAATCTACTTCTTTCTGGTACCTCTCGTAACCTGGCAAATGAAACACAAATTAGCAAGTGGGTCTGTGGGAGTAAGTCAAACGCATAGCATCTACTTACGTCCTTCTGGAAGAGTGATGACCTGCACAACCCCGACCGCGGTCTTCTTCTTCATCACTCTGTCGATCGAACTCCAATATGTCGCGAAGTTCTCCTTTCCGACATTCTCTAACATCTCGATGCTGACAACTCTGTCAAATTTGCCCGCCCACTCCGTCGGCATCTCGCGATAGTCCATGAGGTGGACGCGTACACGGTCCTCCAATCTGTTCAATTTGATCAGACGAGTAATGTATGAATGCTGGTGCATGGAAAGTGTGAGGGTATCAATCTGCGTGTCAGATATACTTTGAAGGATATGCAACGCGAGCGCGCCCCAGCCACTCCCGATCTCGAGAACGTGGTGGCCAGGAAGAATGCGTGCTTTCTTCGTGATGTGTTGCAACTTGAGAATCTGCGCCTCGTACAACTCATCCCCTGATTCATGGAATGGGGTTGATGGTGGCGAGGCGGAAGGACTAGGGGAACCTGAGGAAAGTGGGGGGGAGGGGAGATGTTTTGTAAGATTGCGGACGCTCTTCACGAAGGAAGAATGGTGAGATTGGAGGTCTCCATCCAAATCTGGGAAGATGGCGCAGGAATAAGTCATGTCCTGCGAGAGAAAGGCTACAAGTTAGGGTTAGTAAAGGCAAGATGTGCGAACATTGTGGGAAAACTGGTGGATATATGCGTACCGGTAAACATGTCGTTTGATAGATCATAATGCGCGGAGATGTTTGAGCGCGAGTTGCTCAGTGTATTGAGGAAGCGGTACGATGTGAGCCGCTGAGGAAGGCTAAAAAGCCAGGAAAAACTTGAATCGAGGTTTTGAAGGTTCTCCCGATTGTATATGAATATCTGTGTAGTTTTTCAGGTCAGAACGTGCAAGCTTAAGATGGACACTTTTGCACTTACAAGAAATACTGGAATAAGATCATCACAATCTACTTCCCCGTACATGTATGCTTCGCTGAAACCCAAGTCACCCATGGCAGCAAGTCGTACCCAGAATGTGTCACTAACGACCCGCAACTCTGCCTTGACACCGGATGAATCATCTGAATTGATCGAACCAGGTGGAGGGAACTCGTAGGTGTGGTTGCGGGTAATGATGCGTAACTGTCCTTTGGTTACTTTCTGCAGGACACTTTACCATGAGGAGTGAGTAATAGACCTTTCCGAAAACGTCAAGGGTAGCCAGAACGAACGTACGACACAACAGCTGCCTCCGCGAGCCTGGAAATTGGAAGGAACCCAGTCTTGAATGCTTTCTCTTTGATATAAGTGAATGTGTTATCTGCAAGTGCAGAGAACGAGAATCTATGTTGGAAAGGCGTATCAAGGAGTTGACTGCTCATGGTACGAAGAACGCTACCCGGAAGCGTTAGTAGGAATGCTGACGCTGGAGTGGAAGGAGGGAAAAGTTACGAGAAAAACAATCATGAATCACTGCCCCCAAGTATTTGTGTGAAATCCTGAGGATCAGAAGGGATGGGCTCGGAGACGCTCGTCGCCACGATGGTCCCCCGCGATCGCCGATGTGCCTCGACATCACGACACGTCGACGTTGTCGAGGACGACGATTGGACGAATTTTGAGCTCAGGCTAGCAACAACGTGCACATCAACGACCACGACGACGGGCTCTGCACTGCCACGCTGGGTTCCCCTGCTTTCACAACCAAAGATGCCACTAGGTGAGTGCGGCAAACGTGTTCGAAGATTTACAGGATAGATTCGATGGGAACGAACACTTCAAGCTCTGAAGCCAGTACCGGTGGAGCCGCAAGCGCACTCTGCTGAGACCGTTCTTGCACTTGGTCGACGTGGGTGGAACAAGTAGAGAGCACTTTCATCTATGGACACGGGCATGCTAAAGCTGGCACATCAAAATGAACCCATTGTATTGAAAAGCACATACACGATGATTGATTACTGCACCCGTTTCTCCGAGCAGCTCATCCCAAGCCTTTCTGAGGTTTTCCCCACGACCCGGGCCGGGTCAGGCCGGGTCTCGACAAGCTTCATCCGACAACTGTTCAACACCTGCGCCAACTGCTCCGCCGCCTTCCGTCCACCCCGCCCTTCAAAGCTTCATAGCTCACGATCATGGCAGGCTTACCAACCCACTCGCCGAACAAATAATCGATTGCATTCTTCAGCAATGCCAGTTATACTGTGGGGTTACGATTATGAACGCCGCGTGTCGCTGGATCTCGCGACTCCACTGCCGTGCGATAGGACTGGAATGTCCAGCTGCTGGATCATTGGGGTTGAAATGCGACGTAGGGGTGCATTGACTGAGTGGTTTTGCGGTAAGTAAGCAGTCAGCACTTCAGCACTTCAGCTTTGCGCGTGAGAAACTTACCGCGAGCCTTAGGAGCTTCGTAAGTACATTCTGTGCACACCGCAGAACGGAGAAAGGTGATTCAGCATCAAGTCGGAGAGATATCCAACTATCGATGACAGATGTTGCGCTGGGAGCGTGTCAATGTTCGGATGGGGACAAGTAGCAGATCGCGCTAATCATGCGCGGAGGATGCAGCCGCGTCCTCCGTCGGGTGACTATCATGCCAAGGGGAGGACGCCGACAAAAGAGAATGACGACAATTTGTTTTGACGGATGGGGATCTGCATGCCGGCTCTCTCGTCCTGCCCACTTAATCCCCGACGAAGATGTCCTTGGTTTCCTTAGGTTTCCCTAGGATCCTTGCCTTCCAATCTTGCTTGTATGTCTGCATATCTGAGTGCTAGTCCGGCTAACGTCCCCACTCTCTCGACCACATAAACGTCCCATATCAAGTACGACGAGCTGAATAGGTATCTTACCTGAGCTATGATTGTAAGTAGTGTAGTTAGCCAATAAACAAAAAACACTTTTTCACGTTTCCAATACCTCCACCAGGATTTGTCTATTGGGTATGGGCTTTGCGGACCCTTCTGATGGAGGTATTGGACGTGAAAAAACGTGATTACACGAAAAACGTACCCTCCGACGTGGTGTTGAACACGGCGCAAACGTCGCGCGCATGGGGATCGAAGATGCTTCCTCTCTATCACTTCCGTAATTGTGGTCTCAGTCATTTCATGATGTGAGCAGTCACCGTTGTTGCGCCGCACAGATTCTGACTCGTTCTTGTGTTGCATAAATAGGATGTAGCGCACCGTACCCCAAGCCCTCAACTGTACAGCGATTTCCAGCATGAGCTTCATTCTGTTCTCACTGAATGGGCTTTTCGTTGCCCTACTTCTTGTCGCTCTGTTTGTCGGACATCGTGTCGTCGGGCGACGCTCGCTGAAAGATCTCCAAGGCCCTGCAGCCACGTCGTTCTGGCTAGGTGTGTTTCGTCTGTGATCACTCGTTTTTGCTCGTGATGACCTCGTATCAGGCAATGAGAAGGATCAGCGGTATCAGAATGAAGTCGGTGACCTTGAATTCCGCTGGGTTCGTCAATATGGCACCGCTTGGCGCGCTAACGGGATCCTTGGTGTACGAGGCTTTGGACGTCCCTGATGGCTTATGCACTTATCCACGATCATTCAACTAGGAGGATGTGCTAATGCTGGCAGATCCGAAGGCCATTCAACATATCTTGCATACTTCGGGTTATCATTATCGCAAGGGTGCTGATGCGCGGCAGCTCCTCAGACTGATCTGCGGAATCGGCCTCTTATGGGTTGACGGTACGTATATTCGCATTGACATCACATTTTTAGTTCTGACTACTATCCGCAGGTGAGGATCACCAACGGCAAAGAAAGGTCATGAATCCTGCCTTCTCTGCTCCACAACTCAAGAGTTTCCTTCCCCTGTTTCACCGAATGGCCATGAAGGTTAGCGCTCTTATCCTTCAATTTTTTTTGATCGTTTCTAATGTCGTTGAGGTCAGCTGGTCTACAAGTGGAAGGAAGAGACCTTGAAGAATCCATCTGGCGAGCCCGTGATCAATGTTTCCAAGTGGCTTTCGCGCCTGACGTTGGATATTATTGGTCAAGGTATTGTCGTGATCTTTCAACTTCGTAGCCATGAAATCATTAATTCGGAAATACGATCTCAGCGGGATTCAACTTTGAATTTGGAGCACTCGGTCACGCGAACGGCGAGATGGACCATGTCAAGGGCGATACCGATCATGCCAAGGGCGATATCGTCAAGTACTATGATAATCTTTTGTGCGTCATTTATGCAAGTCGAGAAGTATAGCTACCGACTGACATATACGCAGTATCGATTCGAGTTTGTATCCGTCTTCGCTGGATCTCTTCTTCAAATCTTTCTGGAGATTGATTCCTGTGGAGATCCTGAATCTCGTGCGTTACTTCCCTTCCCGCGAATATCGTCGCTATCGTGAATATCTGGACTTCGCACGGGTATTTTCGCGGGAGATCATTCACGAGAACGCGGAAAAGGGAGACGGGAACGATATTATCAGCGTTCTTATTCGCGCAAACGCTTCAGAAAACCCGCAAGTGAGGTTGACGGAAGGGGAGGTCATTGATGAGATATCGTGAGTTCCACTTGCAGCGGCGGCACCTTTTTTCTCGGCACCTGATAGGTTGTCAGGACGCTCATGTTAGCAGGGCACGATTCCACTGCAACGACGCTGACCTGGCTGCTATGGGAGCTTGGCAAAGACACAATCTATCAGGACAAGATCCGAGATGACATCAAGGCAGCCCGTTCCCAGGCGACTGCCCGTGGCGATGAAGACCTATCAATGTCAGACCTTGAAGGGATGACTCACATGCAGGCTGCAATCAAAGTTCGTGACCATCTATGGAACGTATGGATTCTGTTCATAACTGAGTATGAAATTTGTACAGGAATCTATGCGCCTGCACCCCATTGTATGGCAGATTGGCAGGCTTGCAGGCGAAGACGACGTCATCCCCCTTGCTTTCCCTGTCACGACGAAGTCGGGCAAGGTGATCTCCGCTATCCCGGTCAGCAAAGGCCAGGATATCAAGATTTCTATCTGCGCGTATAACAGGTGCGCGGAACAGTATGGTTCACCTATGAGCATCTCAATCCTTACATGCCACTTGCACATCCATGTCAAGGTTGCCGAGCGCTTGGGGTGAGGACGCCGATAAATGGAATCCTATGCGGTTTGTAATATGGAGAAGGGAAAGCAAACTTCAGTGGGCGTATACGCTAATCTGTGAGAGCGATTACTATTGGATGGATGTATCATGTATTAACTAGCTTCTTCATCAGGTTGAATTTCTGTGAGTCGAGAATGGATTGATATCGTCCGTCGTACATCTTCTGACATCCATTTTCTAGCGGCCGGTCCCCGTGCCTGTATCGGGTAAGTCTCATTTGCTATTCGCAAAAAAAAAAACTTGTCTGAATTCATGTATTCATCGCCAGATGGAGGTTCACGTACGTACAGAGTCCGAACAATGAGGCTTTAGCCCGGACTGACACGCGTTTTTCGCAGTGTGATTGAGCTGCAGGCCATTCTCGCGAACCTTTTGGAGAACTTCGAGTTTTCTCTTCCTCCGGATGCGGACAAGAGGCCGATCAAGAGGATGCCCACGTTAGTGATGGCTCCTATGGCGGAGGGCCGTCAAGGCTCATGGATGGGCTTGAAGGTTAAGACCTTGGTGTGATTGCTGAGAGCGTGCTATATTTTGACTTTCCATCGACAACCGCTATCTGTTTCTTCTGTGACGGCTTCCCATTAAAAAGTTGTAACGTCAATATATGTGTATCAAATCAGTGCTGGCAGTCGCTTTCAGTCAGTCGCCAACGGCCGTACCTGTGTGGTACAGAGGTAGACGTTAGCCAGCAGACTTGGCTAGGTTCGTCCGAGCCCAGTCCGACCCCCTCCCCCCCCGAACGCGTGGGGCTTGGTATGAGACTACAGACTTGGCTGAAAAGTCCAGCCTATATAATGTGGGTGTCTCACGGGCCTGGCGGGCCGTCTACAAAATGTTAACGTAAAACGTGTGAGCTTCAAACCAAGGCCCTGGTGACCGAGTCCTTAAACGTGACGACTCCGAGCAAGCATGTACTTTTTAAACGTGCGAGGCGGGAGGGGCTTGGGTTGAACCTCTGAGCTCTTTATTTTCAGTGGTATGACCCAGTACGCTTTCTGCCCAAAACCAAACAAGCATATATCTTGTTGAAGATGGACCCTCTCAACGATGTGACTGGCCCCTCTCCAGCAGAGCAGGACGACACTACAGGACAGCAAAGCAGTTCAGAATTGGCCCAATCGTCGTCGTCTTCATCCGGCGACCTGTCTTGTATTCATTCACCAGGCATACACATTCCAGAACCGCGCGATGGATTTTATGGGTACAGTGACGAGAAGAACTTGCGACACGTACGTTGAGTTGTGCATCTCCCGGTTGACCAGAGACCATCCTATGGCCTGATGGCTTTTTTGTGGGAGATCATCTCATCCAACATTCCAGATTGAAGAAAAGTACTGCGCGCACCGTCGACCTTCGCTATCACAATCAGAGGCCGGGCGTCCTATTGGACTCCAACCTACTTCTCCTATTATTGCACCAGACGCTCTTCCAGAGGCGGCCTCTTCCGTCGTGGGTGGCCTCAACGGTATGGCAACCGCGCCTGTCGTACTGGACTATGAAGCCCGTGTCACGTCCCGCTCACCTCTTTTTGAGGAAGAGGAACTAGCGGTCGAGGCCAAGTATCCTCTTGCCCGTACGTTGTAGCTATAATTCAATCAAAATGATACTTTCGCCTGAAACCTGTTGATTATATCGCCTCTTGTTAACAGCATTGGCCATGCCGTCTGACATGGCACCTGAGTTCGATCACATTTTTGATTCGCTCCGAAGGTGCCTCGAGCTACGGGACAAATATATGACCGCATCTCTGCAACGCCTCGGCGACAACCCTCGAGACTATGACGGTGTCTTTACGGGAATTGACACTAATTTTGCCGACGTATCGGGTGTTCGTCCCGATGCTGACCTTACTCGATCATCCCCTCCACCTCACGAAGGTCAACATTTCAAGCCGTGGCGTATCTACCCGAAACCACCACCTCCGCATTGGCACTGGACTGCTAAGCAGACAGTTGTATCGAGTACAGCGAGTGGCACCGGCGATGAGCCTACGGAGGAGTTCGATTTGCAGCTTGCGAAATCCCTCAAGCTCACAATTGGGATTTCAGAATCGACGAGAAGGGGGTTTACCAAGTGTACAAGGATATTCAAGGTACATGGTCAAAGATTAGAACATGCGATTTCAAAATCGTCATTGATGTTTGCCTCGCGACAGCGGAAGGCGAAAAGCCTGCCTTTCACATCCCCGACATACGAGAGTACTTTGTAGACCTTGAATTCGTTTTAGGTGTGATCTCAGACGGGCCATTGAAGAGCTTCGCCTTCCGCCGTCTGCAGTACTTGTCTGGCAAATTTACCATGCACAATCTACTGAACGAGTTCCACGAGATGGCAGACATGAAAGTAAGCTCAATAAACCGTTCGCTGCTCGCATCATCTGATGCGTTTCTTGATAGCAAATCCCTCATCGGTCGGTCCAGTTGCTCTCCAACGTTTGTGCTACCTGATTGAACTGTATACGCAGTGACTTCTACAACGTCCGCAAAGTCGATACCCACGTGCATCACTCCAGCAGCATGAACCAAAAACACCTTCTCCGGTTCATCAAATCCAAAATGAAGCGTAGCCCGAACGTGAGCCGTTCTCCACGCGCTCGGCCTGTTCGCTGACGTTACTTTGGTGCTTTGTCTAGGACGTCGTCATTTTCCGCGACGGCGCAGAGCTGACGTTAACGCAGGTGTTCGAGTCCCTCAAGTTGACTGCATACGATCTCTCCATAGATACCCTGGACATGCATGCGCATCAAGATTCCTTCCATCGCTTCGACAAATTCAATCTCAAGTACAACCCTATCGGAGAGTCACGTTTGCGAGAGATCTTCCTCAAAACGGACAATTATATACAGGGGAGATATCTTGCTGAATTGACAAAAGGTGCGAAAATCGTGTCTCTGAAAAGTTCAGTTCCTCAAATTCGTACAGAGGTCATGACCGACCTCGAACAAAGCAAATATCAAGTACGTCTGGATTCTCCCATAGATTGTGTGTGTCTCTCAATTTCTCTGCCTTTTGTTCGTCATAGAACTGCGAATGGAGAATTAGCATCTACGGCAGGAAAGAAGACGAATGGGACAAATTGGCCAAGTGGATCGTGGACAACAAGTTGTTCTCCCATAACGTGCGCTGGCTCATCCAGATTCCTCGCCTGTACGACGTGTACAAGCAAAATGGTTCCATCGACACGTTTGAAGACATCGTTCGCAGTAAGCAAATCCCTTCGTTGACTCTGGAGCAGGACGTCTCGATCAGAAACGTCAATTATAGATGTCTTCAAACCACTTTTCGAAGTCACGAGAGATCCTTCTACGCACCCGGAGCTTCATGTTTTCTTGCAGCGCGTCGTTGGATTCGACACAGTTGATGATGAATCAAAAACTGAGAGACGGTATCACAAGAAGTTTCCGTATCCCAGACTATGGAGTTTCAGACAGTCACCACCGTACTCCTATTGGTGCGTCATGTTCAGGGTGAGCCTATCTCTCGAAGCCACACTAATTTGTTATAGGGTTTATTACATGTTCGCCAACATGACGAGCCTGAACAACTGGAGACGTACTCGTGGATTCAGTACGTACACACATGAGCCGTCTGATCGTCACTTCGTTGACGTGCATATATTTGACCATGCAGATACATTTGTCTTCCGTCCGCACTCTGGCGAAGCAGGCGATACAGATCATCTGACGTCTGCGTTCCTGACATCTCACTCAATCTCTCATGGCATCCTACTCCGGAAGGTGCCCGCCCTTCAATATCTTTTCTACCTCAAACAGATTGGTATCGCGATGAGCCCGCTGAGCAACAATGCACTCTTTTTGACATATGAACGCAACCCGTTACCGGAATTCTTCAAGACAGGGCTTAACGTCAGCTTGAGCACGGATGATCCGTTGCAGTTCCACTTCACCAAGGTTTGACAATCACGTTCGCCGGACCCTAATTCGTATGCTGATCGTATGGACGATAGGAACCTCTCCTGGAAGAATACAGCGTAGCAGCTCATGTGAGTACCCTTCTATGATTACCCAGAAATCTTTCTCACGACCTGTGCTCAGATTTTGAAATTGCCGCAAAGTTCACTCTGCGAGCTGGCACGGAACTCCGTCATACAGAGCGGGTTTGAGATGGAAATCAAGCGTCATTGGCTGGGAAATGAATGGTACCTCCCGGGCGACGCAGGCAACGAGATCAACAAGGTTAGCTCGTCATCGACTTTGATTATTTTGTCCAAATCTCATTCACGTTTGATCGATAGACGAACGTGCCGAACGAGCGTTTGAAGTTCAGGCATGAGACGTTGATGGAGGAGCTTGCTCTAATCGGCGCTTCAAAAGACATTTTAAACAAGTAGCCGAATTTTACTTTTCAATCACACTGAATTAGCGCGCAGCGAACGGTCGTCTAAATTTCACCGAAACAAGAGTACATAGAGCGACAAATCAAAAATTCAACAATGCAACACTGGCACTGACATCGGAAGGAGTCCCTTCACCGACAGCTGCGGCATATGCGCAGACACACTTGAGGGTCCGACATGGACTCGGATAGCCGCACGCGGGTAGTCTCCCAGTGGCAGACTGTAGACACTTCCTTCAGCATTCCTACCTCAGGGTCTCTACATGCAGGGCCTACGACCGGGTACGGGGTGATTCTGACTCACTCTCCTTTCAGACCCGCTCCGCTATCGAGGTTAGTCCGGAGGCGCGGCGTGAGACTGATATTCAAATAGACAGAGTTTGTGGTTTCGATTTCGGGGTGAGGGCATTGCGCAATGCGATTCTCGAGCGTTCTCTCAAGACTCTCCTTGCTGGCGTTCGAATCTATTAGGATAGCTTGCGACCATGACGGTCACGGACGAGGAGGACGGACCGGACAACCCTCTGCCCTCCCGCGAGTTGCCGGGCAGGCATTAACGTTAACGTTCAACGTTCAGTACTCGGTTTGGATTCCTGATAGCTTTTAACTCGTAGTGCGTACCGGAGGAGCCGTTGCACGCTTGCATGTTTGTGCACTCGAGTTTCGGTCGACAACCACGGTGATTGTGCGCGCTCCTCATGTTTGTGTTCGTGGGTTGTTCTTTATTAATTCCTAGTGCGGCTCTTTAGCTCGTTCTGTTCTGTTCTTCGCCATAAAATGCCATGTTCGTATGGCGCATGCTAGTCTTTCACCAACTGGTGCTCTGCAAATGTTCGTTCACTCTGTACTGGCGATTGAACTAAGGCGGCCATCTTGCGTCATCGATCCCATCGCGAGTCTTGCTTGCTTACGTACAAAGAGCCAAACCCTGCAGGCCACGGACTACTCAAGCACAAGACTCAAAACGCAAGTATTTACGAGCTGACGACTTGTTGAGACGATTATCAGGTGAGTAACGGTACGTGTCGGCCTTCGCCTCCCCAGACAGGTGCCTCATCGAACCTCGAATGCATGCGGTTCGAACTTGGTTCCTCTTGGTTCCGCTGATGACCCTAAAGCGGGTGTCTCACCACGTCTCCCCTCGCCCTTTGTCTCTCCCGCCGTATACGGTGACTCCCTTGAAATATCTTCACGATGCATAGGGCTCGACAACCTGATCGACGTTTAGCACCGATTCTTCAAACGAGGGTACTCTGCTGTACGCGCGTATTTTGGCCCAGATCAGAATAGGAGTTTGGATTGACGAACTTGATTGCCAACGTGCTCCGGAGTAGAGCTATCGGACCGATAGTCTTGGACGTCCAGATTGATATAAACCCTCAGTCCTTCGCTTCAGCTCACTTTGCCCCGCTCTTGTCGCTTCCCTCTTCTGACACCTCTACGAGTCCTCACCGCCTGTTGTTTTTCTGCTTATTGTCTTACGTCCTTCATCAGGCTCATATCACCATCTCTACCCTACTGCTGGATCAGCATGAAGTTATCTCATCTCACCTCTTCCGTCTCTTCCGCGAGCATCGTGATTGCTTCTAGTCTTCTGTGTCTTTCGCTCCCCAGCCTCGCCGCCCCCACACCCTTGGTGAAACGAGATGTCTGGGCGCCTACCATAACCAGTCCTAAGGCTGGTGAGGTTTTGCACAGTGGTTCCATTTACACCGTGAAATGGTACGTGTCGTTGCTGGCATCAACTAATGTTACTGACACATCCGACAGGGACACCGCAGAACCTCCTCAGCAAGTGACCAACTACAAAGGAGTCATTTACTTTGGACATCTGGAAGATGACAGCGAGAATCTAGACATCGGTACGTTTCCTGTCTCGAAACTACTGAGTCAGTGCTTACTTGCGGCTGCAGATCACCCTCTTGCGAGCGGTTTCGACCTCAGGGATGGCAATGCCACAATTACCGTCCCCGAGACTGAATCCGGTAACGATTATATCTTCGTATGTACGTGCCTCCTCCATCATTTATATGTTAATTGGTGGTTGGATGCTGATCCGGACAATGCACTGGCATAGTGGTGGGCGACTCTGGCAATGCAAGCCCTACCTTCACCATTGTTTGATGAATCATTTCTACAAGCATTCGCACATGGCTTTCTATCCGATGTCACTTGTACGTTGTTCTGTTGTAAGCTAACGATCTGTGCACGGACATGGACAGCTGTAACCACAAACGTACATTATCTCACGAGTAACGTCGTTACGACCACTTCTATTCTGTATGTACTTTACGGCTCATAATTTGTAATTGTCCCACTCTCAGTAGCGGCGTTCTAGCCCAGAACATCTCGAACACAGGAAAACGGAAGGAATCGTAGACTCCATGGCTGGGTAATGGTGCTTGTGGTGCTTGGATTGATCGATATTAATCTCTCGCTCTTTGGCTGCGCAATGAGTTTTAGTAGACGCTCTATGCAATGAGCGTGTCGTGGTTTGTGGGCGCGTTGAACGCATGTAAGCCGTACACCTGCAGCCAGTGGACCGGGGCTAATCTTAGTAGGCGCCTTGATTCGTACTTTCCCGAACGCTATCCCGAGACAATATGTTGCGCCCTTCGGTCCTCAAATTCAAACTCAGACACTTGCTCAAGCAACTTTAAAAGTACTGCAGTCGGGGAGTGAATTGATGTATGATTAGGATATTGAATCATAACTTTGTCGGGCCGTCGGGCTGACGACCACTACACTTGCCTAAATTGGATAGACGAACTGGGGATGCTTCTCACTCCATTGTCGCGTGGCTACAGCGCTTTTGCTTTCTTCCTAATTATCCTTCAACCGAACACACTTCGGTCGCGAATATGTATTCATCATGCAGATGATACTGAGGCTGCGCTGTTACAGCATCAGAGGTAAGTATGCATGATGCCAGTTGGTCTTTCATAACCCAGACGGTGCGTTTCAGTGGGACAAGTGATGGCCATGTGCATGAGGCTCTGTGCGGATTCGAGGGTACTACATCGTCAAATGATCACCCTATAGAAGAAGATCTTGATGCGGAACACATTGTCAAGTTTCATCTCCCGTGCCTTCCATTACTAGGCCTGTTGCCATCCTCTGAGCCGATGATTCATCGTGGGCCCATATATAAGCGCGTCCGTCTGCAATTTTAGCTCTCATTCCTTCCCTTCTCCTACTTACGACGTTAGAACGGTTCCGCCATCCTCCACATCTTCGATCTCCCCAGACTTTCTCATTCATAACCATGAAGTTCTTCACCACCTTCGTTTCCGCCTTCGCCATCGCTGCCTCCGTGGTCGCTGCGACTCCCATCGCTAAAGTCACCAATCTCTCTGCGTCCAAGGGTCCTGCTACCNTCATTGTCTACAGTCCGCCCGTTACTTCTCCCGTCGCAGGCGAAGTTTGGACCACGGGCTCCAACCAGACCGTCACCTGGGACACGTCCACCATCCCTGACGAGAAGAAGAACTCAACTGGTATGATTCTCCTCGGGTACATGGAGAACGACAGTGAGAACTTGGATATCGGTATGTACTTTTCCGACACACNAGTTGCTCGGTGATTGNTCNNGTGTTAATGGCGAACAGATCATCCTCTCGCTGTNGGCTTCCCTCTCAACNCTGGNACTGTCAACGTCGTTNCCCCCAATGTGACGACCCGCAACGACTACATCGTAGTTTGTGAGCAAACTCTTCCGTCTTTTTGCCTTATCGATGAGCACTAGCTTATATCGCCGCAATATTATCAGTGTTCGGTGATTCTGGCAACACCTCCCCNCAGTTCACCATNGCGCAGGTTTAAAGTCGAGTTATCACGCTCGCTGCGGACAGCCCNTCGCCTCGCGGATGCTTGCNAANGAACGACTTCTTCTATGAACGCTAATCACCTAAATTCTCGGACCTTTCAATCCTCACAGACTTCGGACTTTTTTTGCGCACTATAGTGCACTTGCTTTCCTTCCAGTAGCACGCTCNCATATGCATACGCCACAGCATGGCAACCTANCCCCAANNCATCATTGTAACACGCCCTTCAGGCTCTCTTGTTACCCAGCAGTTGGTCTGAAGACCTGAAGCTGTATAAATCAAACAAATTTATACTGGTTTGGGGTAAAATCCGTTGCAACGTAGTGAAGATTGTAATCAAGAACTCGAGATATTAAGAAATCAAGACAGGACCGGATAGAGCATCAGAATTAGATCATCATGCATCATGACTGAAAGAGGTCGAGAATTCCCTCCATGGTATCTGCCGGCATTTTATGCATTTTTCGCCTTCGAATTAGCCTGGGCCTGCCTCAGCGTTCCAGCAATATAGCCGTACGAATCGTACATCAACCAAAGTGGGATAATGACCCAGCTAGGGTACAACACAAGTCAAAATGATTGACTGACAGGGCGCATGATAAATCAACTCACATGGTGTTCATGAACTGATGAAGGACCGGGGGATCAGATGGAGTGTGACGAATGGTCAACTAGAGAATCAGTCAGGACGTACGAAGAGGTATACCCAGAGGAACAGAGGATTTGACGTGTCCAAATTCGGACTGCCGGTGATCCATTCTGGGCAGAATGTCATCCACCTTGTTGAATAAGATCACAAACGCGTCAGCATGTCGCTGGAAAATCACTGTATATTTCCCAAAACACGGCAAGAGTCTGAAGCATTGGGGCGTGAGAGATGTTGCTCACCCGCCGTACAGCTCTGCTGTGCTTAATACGATGATCCAATAATGCCTCGCAGGGTCCTGCTTCGCGATTTGATACACGATGTAGCACGCGAGCGGGCCTGCACCGAGGACGGTCAGGATCTCGAGAGAGACGACGGTTTCGTCGGCGAAGCCCCATCTGAAGTCAGCCTGGGCGTATTCTCTCCCTACAGAGCTAATGGTCAGGTTCAAATCCCTCAATTGCTGTGTTGCGGGGGAGGAAAAACTGTGAACACTAGGAGAAAACGAAAATGACGCACACATTTCAGCGAACATTCCCGAGCTCGTGTTCACCTGCCTTCCGAACGTCGAAAGCCATAGGAACGAGCCTTCGAAGATAAAGTGAATGAGCGCGTCGAACGTCTAACACCACGACCACCGTGTCATCAGTTCCCATCCGGATGTCCAACACGTCGCGCGCGGGTAGCTGGGATGTTAGAGTACGCACGAGCCAGATGAATGTGAACCGGTCCTGCCAGGGTGCGTTTTTGGGCAGGAATGCGCGCGACGCAGTGTACGCGGTGAGGCCGAGGGCCGCTACGCCAAGGAGGGAGAACAACGACGTGAGCGTGAAGATGGACGGCGTAGATGTTGCTTCGAGCATTTTGGTCTCCGGCGTCTCAGAACAGTTCGCAACTAAGTCAGTATACCAGAACTTGAGTGTGAGAAGCCTGGAGTGAGCGTTGGTGACCGTCTGAGACGATGCTTCGCAAGTTGACTTGAATGCCGAGTTGCAACTTGTAACTCCCTCAGCGTCCGCTCATTGGCTACTACATCCTCGTCACGCGACCGTGTCACATTTATTTAACGCGTCGGCACTGCATTCGGTAGCGCCGTCCCACTGCAATTTACGGGAATTGCAAAAGGACCTCTTTCCCTCATATTGGACGGTTTCACCCGCGCGGTCGCGTCACTGCGAGAAGTTCGGACTCTCAAAACCTTGTAAGGATTCACGA